>SCLD01098920.1:0-10819 GCA_004367895.1 Oikopleura longicauda | reverse complement strand
CCATTCTTTCACTTGATCGTAAAGTTGAAGCCACCCAGTGGGAAAGTCTTTAAACGCGGCATTGAACTGTTGCCGGGCCACATAATCGCGGTACTTGTTCGGAAAGAGCGGAATCATTGACAGGGGCGATTGGGTTAGATGATCCCACTCGTACCATTGTGATTTTGTAAATGATGCAATTGTCTCTGGTCTCCACCCGACACCATCATCCCCATCCAACGGTGGCATTTCAACACGCGGCGGGAGACATGACCAGTATGCCATGTGATAGGTAAAATAAACGACCATATAGGCTGAACTTAACACCATGAACCGGGTCCGTTTCCAGGCCTCGTCGGCTGATTTCCACTTGTGATAGTAGTTTTTAACGGGCCTAGGGATGAGCTGACCCAAGCGCTGTTTCATCCCCACCCTCGCCACCGTCAACCGCATGAAGCGACAGTGAACTTGACTGTTCATTCTTCTTCGTGTCTGGCAGACACACACTCGACTCTTTCAGTATGGTTGATTCTGAAAAAACTTTTGTTTCTCTCTCACTATCATCTCACAATGTCCTTATTAGCCAATTATGATTGGGTCAACACTAATAAATAAACCTACACCACATAGGGCATGAAACACACTCACTCAAATATAGTCTCACTACGTCAAATTATGAAATTAATTATAGCTTCATTATTACGTTTCTCTATTTTAAATTTAAAACGCACTCACTCTATAACAATGGTTTTTCTCGTTTCGTTTTTGTTCGATCAAGATTTGAGAAAAAAAATGTCAACTTGTAAATAAAAGGGAAAATACTAATGTAAAGGGAAAATAGGGGGAAAGGATAAGCTTCTGTTGGCTAATCTAAAAATGCCCATTTTGATTGATTGACACAGACATGCTGATTAAGTCTTATCGGGCAAAAAAAGATAAAATAACTGACATGATGTTTTTGGGGCCTCGACGACCGACTCACTATGTCCACAATCTGACACTTGAAAAGGAAAGCAAAAGCCGATCAAGTGAACATCGGAGACCCACGAACAAGTGGCCCGTGCACAATTGGCGTGAACTGTATGTCGGACCAGATATGTCGCTTTAGTTGTGCTCTGTTTACTGGGCCACTTTATGTCAAAACATTCGATCACATCCGTACCAGTACAGTGACACTTATCCGTGCGGCATTTGGCAGACGGTTGGAGCACTTTAAGTTGCGGTAGTTTCGGGATGAACCGGGATAAGCCGACGGTAAAAGTTCGATTCACATTTGTGATTAGTGTGTTATTTGGCGCGTGACAACTGTAGTTGACAAAGTGCTTCGCGCGCCGTCAACAAATAATTCATCGGATGTAGGAAACTACATTTTTGTTGTTTCAGACTTCATCTTGTGTCGTCAACGAGTGATGCGTTCGAACGGGGGGACGGGGTTCAATTAGATCAATGTTGTCTGTTACCACAGTCTGCTAACTGCGTGTACAATCGGTTTAATTAAATTTTGACTCGCTCAATCTGGATAAGATCAAAGGCAGGTAAACTCATTTCTACTGCATATAAAGCGACAATATATCGTCATCTAGTGAGGGAGTGGATTCAGTAGGCAGCTTGAGACAGAGAGAGAGAGAGAGAAGGAAATAAATTATTTACAAATCATTCACAAAGTATTAGCGGCGCCCTCTCGGCAGACCACTTCGCCCCTCTTGGTCGGTCCAGCTTCCGAGTTTGTGTTGAGTTGACTGTTGGATGTAAATAAGTGAGCGTGGATGTAAAAGAGGTGAAATGAACGAAAATATGAACGCCGGAAAAGCCCGAGCCATGCAGCAAAAAACGAATCTGCCCGAACTGGCGAAACAGCCAGGCATGGGACCCGAAATGTATTATGCCATATTTGGATACGTATGGTAAGTTCGAGATAAAATCACCCTCGACATAAACGACTTCCAGGCTGGCTGCATTCATACTAGTCGTATGTTTGATCATTATGTTCACGATATGGAGGCTGGACAATTGGAGCAAAAGGATAGGTCCCCACAAAGTTCAAAGACACTCGAGTCTAAGAACTTGTAAGACGCCTAATCGTTAGTTATGCTAATCTGGGTGGTTATCGAGATTAAATACGGTAAATTGTTTTTGCTTTGCCAGTTTGTTTTTACTTGAAAATCATCTATTCCCACATCACGTTGTGTTGACCTAATGAAAAGCAAATGTGAACGCAGCCACAAGCGAAACCGGTTTCGATCGTTCAAGTTTTCTTCGTCTGACTCAAATTCAAAGTCAAACCCGGGAAACATTTATAATCCTGGTGCAATGCTGTGAACAAACTGTACAATCGACTATTCAACCACAATAAAACATTCTGACGAACCCAATGCTTTGGTCGATGATTTACACGCATATGGCGTGTATGTTTGACGCAGTCTGTTTGATACAGTCTGCCTTGTACAGTCAATGATTTGGCAGGAAGTTTCAGCAAACGTCAGACTATATAATATATGAATTTCATAACTTATCAGTGACTTATTAATGATGATAAGTTATCATCTTGCGTAAACTGCGTCACTCCAAGTGCAACCAGTGCATTTTAATTTACAACATGTTTATAAATTATATTGCTTATTTGGCCTTGTATTTCGTTTGAACTTCTTGTAACAAACAACTTTATAGTTATTGGGACACTTTTACAACATCGTTTGACTCCTTAGTACTCACCTCGTCATAATATGATGAAATTTGATTGAAAAGCAAACAAAGAGCGGAGGCCCCGAAATAAAGGAGAAAGTTTATCCCAAATAGGAAAACGGCACCCCGACATATTCACTCGCCCACCCACCGAGATAGAAGGCGAGAAAGTGAGAGACAGAGAGAGAGAGAGAGACTGCGTGTTTGCTAAAAATAAGTCAGACTGACTTTCGGTTGGGTGGTGTAGGTTTTCGAAGAACGCGAAAACTTTTCCCATCTCGTGAATCTCTCTCGCACGAGAGCACGCTCCACGGAGCTCCGCGATCATCATCATTTTTTTTGTTTTGTTTCATTTTCACGACGAGAGAAAAAAAGTGTCGTGGAGACGCGTAAAATAACGGCGAACATTTTAACCCGGATCCGATCCGTGTGTGGCAAATTTTGACGAGAGAGAAAGTAAGCTGGATTCGAATGAGAATAGAAGGTAAGCTCGTTTTGACTCGACAGAGGTGAGTATAAATCAATTATCACGCATTCTGTCATTCTGAGTGAGTGCGCAAACACACAATACAAATGGCACAATAGGCTGCCGAATAAGTGTTGATAGAGAGCTTGCTTACCACTGTAATTGACATGTTTTTGATCGCACCTGACACGGAGCCCACTAAACGCGTGCATTTCAAGTGCCAATCTGTTTTGCAACACTTTGTTGCATGCTGTCTGTGATTAGAATCCGTGGAACATATTGACAAGGTGGCTCATTTAGAAAAATACACTTGACTGGCTTATTTCTTCTCACCGGGTACTTTTTTTATCAGTGTTCTCCGTTTGACAGTTGAACTCGACATGCGATACTTTAATTTGTTAAAGATATTCGATCAAATCATTCTCATGACCATGCTTCCATGTTGCAAACGATTCAAATTACATGATATTGTAACATGAAATTAATAATGGATGAATTATAAACAAAATGACAAACCACAGATCTTAAAACATACTGGCTTAGCGTTATTTAATACTCCTGTCGTTTATCAGGATCGTGTTGCGTACTTTCAATCATGCTTCGATTAAAACTTCAATGTAGAACTTCTACTTTTCCCGCAACTTTCTATAAAGTAGTTTTATGTATGCTTCACACAGTACAATTGAGAATAAATTTTAGTTTGAATATGCACTTTACATTCCCTGATGGTCTAGGGGTTAGGATTCCGGATTCTCACTCCGGCGGCCCGGGTTCGATTCCCGGTCAGGGAGCATTTTTTGTAATGTATTTTTTCAGATACACTGGTCAGCTGAACAATCAATGAAACACACACAACGAAAATGGTGGACACGGATATAATCTCGGAGATACGCGGCCTTGAAGATGTGCTCGTTGAGCTTGAAGGGACCGAGTTTGACAGACGTGTTGACTAAATCCTCTGTGTGATAACTAATTTGACCAACGGATTTGTCAAACTCGGGGATAACAGAAAGTACCGATCTCAACACGGTCCAAATCCTGCAAAAGGTGCTCATCACTCATGTTGACGGTAAGTGAGAGAACGCCTTTAATTAAATCGTATTTCTTCCTAAATGCACGAGAGCGGCCAGTCTCCCGGGACTGTGACCGTCGTGTGTGTTTTGAACATGATGAAAAATAATAATATCACGCCACACAACCACTTTCATATAGACAGAGAAAGAGTCATTGTCTGTTGATAGAGAACCCTGTTTAGAGCTCAACAAACGCAACGAGGCCCTTGAAGCCGAAAACAAGCGCCTGCGGAATGAATTGAATTGTTTTAATATGAACAACAACGCCAATGTTGGCATACAAGAGGCTGTGGGCGTCGCCAAGCACCATGCATCAACATACAGGCAAGCTATTCAATTGTGTCATATAACCCATAATGTTTTACTGTCAGCATTGAATCATCAATCGCTTCTGAAAACGAGGCGAACTTGGCCTTTACCTTTACCACTGACAATCCCCTCCTCCAAATGGCCGAGTTGACCAAAGAAATGGAGGCTTTGCGCTCTTCCTATCAACTTCGCGACAATACCAGTGTTCACAGTGGGCACGGTTCGGAGAATGGCGTCTCGGAAAATGGCTCCGACTCGAGCAATCATCCCACGTCGGCCGCATCGGACATGGCTCGCGTCCAAAAGTGTCAGCACAGAATTCAGCAACTAGAAAAGGAGGCGGAACGGGCGCGTTTCAATAATCGACATTTAATGCAACAATATGCGGAACAGTTAAAGGTGAGCACAAGAACATCAATTTTGAACCGACATTTTCACCAATCAGGATAAATCTCGCATACTCGGCGAGGCCGTGGCCAAGGCAAGGCCCTACTTCGATGCGTTGAAAAAGGCAAAAACGGCAAAACAACGGACACAATTCCTGGCGAATCAATATACACGCGCACAACAAGTACTCAGGGCATCGCGTGAATTGGTGAAGGCATCCGAGGAGAAGATGATGGCATGTGGCTTGAAAACAGAGGAGGACATGCAATGGCTTGAAATGCTGAACGAAGCCAATGATAAGGCCAATGAGGTTTGAACACTTATACCGCTGAATTAAACACACTGTTTTGCTTAGGCATCACTCGAGAAAACACGCATCCAACAATTACACGAGGAATCAGCTCAAAACTATCGACTCTCGGAGGAGGTGGCTGCCACGATGCTGAAAGCCGAGCAGCGATCAATCAAAAAAGCAAAGAGCTACTTCGGAAAGTGTTGATATTAAGTAACAGCGTGTACTCCACTTTATTATCGTAAGCAAGTTGTCAACACCGAGAACAGATTTAAAAATTGAACTTGAAACCAAATTAGAAGAATCACGCAGACGAATGCAGAACATAGATCTGCGTGTTGTAGAGGCTAAGGTTCGGTTTAAATTGAATATTAATTGATGCTTAAATGGATGAACTTAGGCCGAATTGTCGACCTGTCTGCAACGGCTCGGTAGTAACAATCTAATGGGGAGTGTAGTCGAACAACCTCAGTCGGTAAGATCAACTTTACAGTTTGTCAGCGTTACTAATTAACTTCGTAGGATACGACGTCAATAGTTACAACAGACTCAGAAGTGGATCCATCAAAGGACAAGGACGCCGAATCAATTGTTGACGGTTTTATCGAAGATTTTTAAGACTGTAAAACTAACTGCAATGACCTCTTTCCCGTGCAGCCGACAACATAAACACCAAGACTCTTCCATATAAAAAACAACCGAAACTCAGTTCTTCAACGATGCTGTCTAGATTAGCAACACATAGCAAACAAAGAAAACACTAAACTACTCCACTGCTTGTATACGCCTCAATAAATTTTCCAAAATTCAAACAGTTAAATGTCCAGTTTGTCAACGTCGTAAGGAGTTATAAGTCTCGGCCTGACGGCCAGACATACACCATCGCACCACTTTGCGTCGCCTCTATTGATGCATGCCGTCTTGTCCGGCTCATTGATGCGTTGGCGGCGGATATTATCGCCACATGTGCCAATATTCTCAGCGTCTGGATTCCGACACTCACCGCTGCACCATGAGCATTGTGCATCTAGGCATGCTTCTTTTGTGCTTGTTTCAACTGAACAGTTCTCTTTGGCCTCGGGACATGTGCCCGCATCTGTCTCGTCATTAGGATTGGCAAAGCATCCGGTGATTGTCGGATCATTGCATGAAACCTCGTTATCCGGTAGCCAAATACAATTGTTGCTTTTGCACGTCTCTTCATCATCCCCAAACGGACAGTCGACGAAGTCAACGCAATCACCTGCCAGTTCTCCATTTGGATCGCGACACTGACCGCCACACCATGAACAATTGGCGGCTAAACAAGACTTTTTCGAGTCGTCATCAACTGGATTTGGACATGATGCAATTATATCTGGGCAAAAACCGGCATCGTTTTCGGTATTATCATCAGTAAAACAGCCAGAAAATGTCGGATCATTACAAACATCAGAGTTGAGTGGAATCCACTGACAGTTTTCAGGGCATGATTCTTCGTCAGCATCCTCCTTACATTCGATCAAACTGGCACATTCTTCATTCAATTCACCATTAGGATCTCGGCATTCTCCGTCACACCATGAACAGTTGGCAGCTAAACAAGCCCTTTTCGAGTCATCAGCAGGTGTATTGGTGCACTCCGCGAGTATTTCCGGACATACGCCAGCATCGTTGTCTTCATTATCATCAGTAAAACAACCAGAAAATGTCGGATCATTACAAACATCAGAGTTGAGTGGAATCCAGCGACAGTTTTCAGGACACGACTCTTCATTAGCGCCCTGCTTACATTCAATCAAACTTGCGCACTCTTCGTTCAGTTCAGCTGCCGGATCACGACATTTCCCGTCACACCACGCGCAGTTGGCGGCTAAGCAAGACTTTTTTGAGTCGTCGTCAACTGGATTTGGACATGATTCAACTGAGTCTGGGCAAAGACCGGCATCAGTGTCGTCATCATCATCAGTAAAACAGCCAGAAAACATGGGATCATTGCATTTGTCCGAGTTGAGCGGAATCCATTCGCAGTTTTCAGGACATGACTCTTCATCAGCTTCCTTTATACATTCAATCAACGTCGCACACTCTTCATTCAGCTCGGCATTTGGGTCGCGACATTCTTCATTGCACCATGAACAGTTGGCAGCCAGACATGACTTTTTAGAGTCAGCCGGACACAGTTCAATGGCATCAGGACAAACGCCAGCATCGGTTTCGCTGTCGTCAGTGGCGAAACAACCCGAAAATGCAGGATCGTTACACACATCCGAGTTAGGTGGAATCCAGTGACAGTTCTCAGGGCATGTGTCTTCATCAGCATCATTTCTACACTCAATCAAACTTGCGCACTCTTCGTTGAGTTGAGCATCCGGATCAAGACATTGCATTGAACACCATTTACATCCACTGTTTTCACAGTCATTCTTATTGTCAGCATCGATGTTACACTCTTGAATAATTTGCGGACATTCGTCACTGTCATTGTCGTCGGTAATCTCACTGACGCATTTGAAAGCGTCACCATCTTCACACCAGGAGCATCGAAGTTCACCATCCACGAATGAAAGGCAATTTTCTTTGTTGTCAATATTTGAGCAAGCGCCATCTGGGGCATAATCGCCCTTACATTCACCAATCGGCTGCTCGTTATCGCGATCAGCGAAACACAAGTATTCTTCGCCAAAATATTCTCCGCAAGTATGCTCAAGTTTGCACCCAACGTCAGTGCACCCGGCCAAACCGATCCGCTCACAAATGATCAGATCGTCGCAAACCTCATTTCGGCTTGCAACACAGGTTTCTGAAAACTGTCATGAATGCAAAAGTGCCGTAATCACGTACCGTCACACCATGCGCAATCAGCAGCAAGACAACTGTCTTTGTCCGTATGCTCTGTGTCACACGGTATTGATCGATGATTAGGGCAGTTTCCACCATCAACTCGGGAGTCATCTGGCACGCATTGAAAGTTGCCTTTGACATCACACCAAGCACAATACACGTAAATCATACAGTCGTGTTTACTTGACAAATCACCACAGCGATTCTTATCCTCTGTAACGGGCGTAGTCGGACACTTTCCAGCTGGCAAAGATGCATCGGAGTCAGTCATGCAATAAGTTGGAATGTGGTTGGTCGATGAGTCTTTGCAAGTGTTAACTTCACAGTTGTTTTCTTCACAAGCAGCCTCAGATTGACGAGTGCATGGAGTTTTGTCGACGCATTCGTCTACGGAATCCTGGTAACAGCCAAACTGAAGATGTGAGCGCTCACACCAGTAACATCCCTGAGTATTTTCGCACGATTGACGATCGGTAGACGTTGTTTCAGTGCATGTTTCGATTGGCTCTGCAGGACATTTTTCTGGTCTTAGAATTGTTAGTTTCCTAGTTATTACCATTCAGAAATAATATTACCTTTTATAAACACACCACGCCTGACCACTCTCAACGTTTGGGCACCATTGACATTTATTATTTTGCCTGCATAAATTTTCAGCATCGGTCGTGCCATGAGGAAGGCAGTATATAAATTGGTATTTAAAATATGTAACAGTTGATAAAACGAGTCAAGTATGAGCGCCAAAAAGGCCTAAGTAAGTTTCAAACACCAGCCTTCACCGTTGTGTTCGCACTTGGCATCTACAATTTCATTTTGACACCATGGTCGGGAACCACCCGGAGCGTACGGACACCAAACACAGCCCATTCCCAAGCAGTGACTTTCGTCATTTGCCGCGCACGATCCGCCGTCATTCTCTTCATTGGAAGGACAATAGTAGTTAGATGATGCCACTGTACTCCATAATAAAATCCAACACGAGGAAATTATCATTTTTAGTTTTAAAGTAAATCAGTTGGAAAACAATTGGCGAAAATCGTTCACGAGAATATAACATATGAACTTCATTAGTTTCGTGAAAGTTATATAACGATATATATTTTCTAAGCTTTACGTAATTTATTTTGACGATGTTACTTTTTGTCTGGGACCCAACTTTTTATCTTGCATTAGTAATTTTAACCGATCAATTTGTTTGTGTTTTACTTGATGTTTTAACTTATGCAGCAGCAACAAAGTCGGCCAGTATGCAAAGTTGTCAGCAGAACAGAATAAAATCTAGCATTGCATATAGCAGCTGTAAATGAGCGTTTCGTGATGACTATTCGTCATTTATTAATTGCTGAAAATAAAAATATTAACGGCGTTGAAGTATTATTCGTATCCATGTCGTTGCCATGTTGTTTCATCTGACGACACCACTGGCGGTGGTGGTGCTCTTTTTATCGTCATTATCATTTTATTAATTGGAGCAATTCGAACATCGTTTTGTGGTGTCATGTCCACTTCTTCAATCACTGCAACATTTTGATCCACTGACGACGTTGTATTGACAATTTCTCGTCGTTGACTTCGATTGGGCCCACGATATCGAACTTGTGGCATTTTCATGTTAGTTGGATCCGAGTGGAATTGTTTTACGTGACGATTGTAATGCGTTGATCGAATGAAACTGGCGGGGCAAAATTGGCATGGGTATTTGCGCTCCTGGCCATGATCATGGACTTAAAAAAATCATATTAAAATATAGTATAAACTCAAGTTGTACCTAAATGCGCATCGACATTAAACGGCCGGCGAAATGTTTCATCACACAACGGACATTTGTAGTTTTTTTCGT
The DNA here is from genome assembly GCA_004367895.1 of Oikopleura longicauda. Taxonomy (NCBI): domain Eukaryota; kingdom Metazoa; phylum Chordata; class Appendicularia; order Copelata; family Oikopleuridae; genus Oikopleura; species Oikopleura longicauda. The sequence continues at coordinate 968 of SCLD01098920.1, read as the reverse complement.
GGACGGCTTTTTTGTGGAGATTGAATTGATATTTGGTGGGGAAAACTTTGCCACATTGATCGCACGAGACTTCATGTGCTCTGTCGTGTCCCTTTTTGTGAATCTTGAACTGGTGTAAATCTTTGTAAACTTTGCCACAGATTTCACATGCAAGTTGCTTTGGAAAGTGGACCCCTTTCCAGTGGCTTGTTAGATGCTCGCGTCGTGAATTGATGAACTCGCATCCCGGGTAGCGACAGCGCCACATGAAGTCAGGATGATTTTGATACTTGTGTGTTTTCCATTGGCCAAAGTCGCCAAATGGGGCAACATCACAATAAGGACAGGGGAAACGGGGCTTATCCCCCAACGCGTCAGTGTCAAGCGTCTTCCCATGCTTTCCCAGCTCGCGATGATAATGAGCGTGAAATGCCATGCGTCCCAATGCAACGTACGAGCCCTTTGGATAGCTGAATGTACACACGGCAACTGTACACTTAACGTGCGCCCCGTCAAGCGTATAGTCACTTGTCTTTAATTGCTCACGCCACTCCGAGTTCATGTCCAAATCACGTTGATAATCGTCGCGTTCATTGTGTGCCTCTAATAAGTGACGGGACAGTTCCCGATCAAACATGTTCGGATGGCATGTCGTCGTCCGGTTTATTTCGCCATCGACGTGACAGTGTGGACAGTGTTTGAGTATGTCTTCAATATTGAATGAGACAATGTCTGATTGGGCCCGTTTTTGGACTACTTTTCGCGTTTTCTTCTCGCTCGATTCACCCGTTAAAGGTTGACCACCACTTGGGCGTTTCTTTTTAGTTGCTGGCTGCACCGCCACCACTTCATCATCGTCATACTGAGTGGCAATTTCCTCGTAGTTATGTTCATAATCAATGCGCAATTCATCCTCGGGTGAAACGGGTGACCAAGGTTTAATTTCAAGCATTTTGCAAAACTTCAGATAGCTTTTGATACTAACGTGC
>SCLD01098909.1:0-10819 GCA_004367895.1 Oikopleura longicauda | reverse complement strand
ATTATTGGTTGAAGATTAAATGGTGACTCGTGAACCACCGGCTGATTATCAAAATATGTATCCGTTATGTCGTTTTGATCTAAATCAATCGAACGTTTTGATTCACGAATTTGACCAGGTGGAGGAGGTGCTCGACGTTTTTTCATCGTTCCCGTCGAGCTGAAAGATACAATGGAAGACGCATCAGAAATGATTGATGATGTACTTTTCATGATTTTATAATTTGTTTTTATTCTGAATCATATTAAAAATGTCAAACATGTAATAAAAGCTTTTAAAACAATGTTCAACAGGGTTTCAATTTCAGTATTAATTTACTACGTCTGCCGTCCATGTAAAATATGTTTCGAGTGGGTACCCATTTGAGAACGTCTTAGATTCTAAGACTTAGAAACAAAAAAACGGTCCACGTGCTTATTATGTTGTGTACCGCAAATTGTATGTTTGATACAAAAATCAGTTCCTGAAGTTGCTTCTGATACTGACACCTCGAGTGATACCAATAGTCGCATATTTATCTGAACGTCTACCGGTTTCTGGAAGTGGTGAACTTTCAATGATCCAAAATTGAGACTCTTTGAGTAAAATAATATCGAACGGATGATATTCGAGTAAACTAGGTTAGACCGAGTAGATTATGTGAAGTAAAGTCATATAATTTGTAGACCATTTGTGGTCCAATCCTGAATTCATCTTCACTGAGAAATGCACGACTCATACTCCCAAAAGAAGATGCGGAACCATGTCGAATAGTGTCGATTCTTTCATTTTCACGTCGACTTAGGGACTTCACACAGGTGATTCAAAAATAAAACTGCTTAAAATGGTCACAAATATAATTTGTCGACTTTTCTTCCTCGGGATTTCAGCGGTGAGGGAGAGCGGAAAATAAACACGTGACTTTAAATTAAAAAAAAAACATAATTTCGAGCTATTATATAAGCGGTTAGGTGCATCAAAATCCAGTTCTAATGGAACATCAGGTAGGTTACAAATATCAAACTCTTCAGTTGTTCCACTGTCAAGTGTTCCCCTTTTATAGTCAGAATCCTCAAGAGACGAGACAGCTTCGTCTGAATACGCTATATTGTCCCGAAATCCAACTTTTTTGAAACTTCTTATTTCACCGAGATCATCATTCTCGGGTGTTCTAGGCATGAATTTTATGTGATCATTCAATTTATATATCATTGAATCTGCATGTCGGTCGAATTCAGTCAAATCGACATCGGGTATGAGTCGTTCGGACTCCAACTCCAGGTCGTCCGCTAGTTTGAGCCTAGGATATTTCATTTAAATAATTTGAACACAAACAATTCTTTTGATATTAACCTTTTTTCAAAATGTTCACAAACTTCATTAGCAAGTCCTTCTTGCCGTTTAGTCAAAATTTCATTGAGCGTTTCATAATGCGAATCAATCTGGGTTAAAATCTCATTCATACTGTCTATTTGGTCCTTCCGCCATTTTCTGATTTTTTCTACCCTCGATTTGACTTTTGGATTTGATCCTGAAAGCGTTTTGCGATTATACAGATTTTCACCGACAATGGTGTGATTACTACCATGAAAAATTTTGTCGAGTGCTGAATTGATCAAATCGTCAAGTATTTCGGTTACAGCATTCTCTGTTACGTTCATTTCAGTTTTCTTTTCCCCAAACTCTAAATATGTCATATTCCAATTTTACCGATTTCGCCTCTCTTATGAGTTTGAACTCAAAAATTCGTGTTTTGTAAAAAAATAAACGCCCGTTCAGAAACCGCGAAATTTTCCACTTTCGGTCAAAAAGAAATTGATACCGGCTCAACACTTTAATAAAAACTGCCGGACATCAGGCCAAAACGCCTAGTGAACAAAATTGAATAGAGATGACACAATCTTTCTTTCTTTTCATACTTTATCAGTGCATATGTCGTACACATTCTATAGACAATTTGAAATATCTCAACGTTTTAACTGAGTTAATAACCGAAGAAATGAGCTCAAAACGATGATCTTGTAAGCTGGAACACGTGCGAAAAGTTAAAAATTGAACTTTTTCGAAAATTCGATTCCGGTTATTGAAGGTAGAAAAAGACAACGTCAATGTTATTACAGATTACCTCCGATTCTTACTGTAAGTAATTCAATGGTAACGCGTGAAAATAATTGATTCAATCGAGTATAACATTCAGAAGTGAAAAAAAAAATTTTGCTCGATTTGCAAATTCCAGATTTTTCATCGACATCGGAGCTACCATGGTATATCACTCAACATTCAGAGCCTATAAATTACAGGGAATCACACATTAGAGTGGTACCATATGAACGTATTCCACTCTATTCTGTGCAAATTCAAGACCTGGTGTGTCACTCTTATGTGTGCACTAATGAGTGACCCCACTATATCGGCCCGTTGAGTCTGATTGATGCAAATTATTTAATGAAGAATATATTTCAAATACCAAGCAAAAGAGCTGCAATTTAAGTGAGGCCAACACATTCCAAACAAATAATTTAAACGGGTTCAATTCTTAGAACATAAGAATTCAGTTCTTTTCATTTATGAACCAACATTTTGATAAGAATATTACACTCTTTGTGGGAAATGTGCATTTTTGACAGCCTCAATTAATATTCCGAATCATTTATTGTGATATTTGCACAGCCAAGATCTGAAAAATGATCAGAACTATTATGCTGAGTATAATTTTTTTTGTTATCGCCATCAAAAATACAAATTAACCAGACGCCAATACCAGGTATTTCGAATGGCCACATTATCCCTTGGAAATAACCAGCTGGATCATCGTCTTCGTAACTGGTTAATTCATTATCGACTTTACGAAAAAAATAGTAACGGGTTTCTGGAATTTTCGATAGAGTCGAAGAATTCATATTGTCGACTTGACCAGGATCAAGTAAGACAATAAAACTGTTGTCATCTGTGACATTTTTTGGTATCTTAAATCCAATTCGAGCAGGACTTTGCGCAGAGTTGTAGTCATTTTCCAGTGCGAACTCTGCTAGCCCTGAAAGACAACGTGAATTCACTATTCGAATAAGCCATAAAAGTTTTACCTGTACTTTTGATGTACTCTCTTTGTATTGGTTCACCTGATGACTCACCGAATTGAAAACGAGTGTGTTGTGTCTGCATGGATGCTTAAAACGGATTTTAGCACGAAGAAAAGAGTAAATTTCAAGGATAAGGTTGCAGACTTGTTTGCATATAGGCAGCATAAACATACTTACTTATATCAAATATAAAAGTAATATAGGTTATTATATAACGTGAAACGACTTACATCCAGGTTTTGTGGGTTTTCGATATTGCAAAGCAATGAGAACTGCAGCAACAGATGATAGGGTGATAAATATCAAAATGACTTTGAACGCCAAACGTTTCTAAAAACTCAATGTCAAAAACGATAAAATATTAATCATTCAGTCAAATATCGAACAGTCTTCCACAGTTTTCAATATACTGGTCAATAAGAATCGAACTAAATATCTTTCTATTAACCTAGGGTGTGACAAGTTTCAAGCGAAAATTTTAGTAGTTTTTAAACATTTAATACTTCACACCATATATTAATCCCTATCTGTAAATTGTGGACAAAAAATCCTATCTAAGTTTTTGGTTGTGGCTTAACCAGTTACCATTAATTTTGCTTTTCGCGAGCTGATATTTATTCCTTCCACCATAATCGATGTTATTCAGATATTTATTTTGAGGTGTATTGTTATATCTTCAAAACGTTAAATTTCGAGTATTTTGTGCTTGTTCTATATGACTCTTGGAATCAGTAAAGCCAGTTTAGCGGAACGAAAATATCACCACGTAAGTCGTCGATATATGAGGGAAACGCTTGAGCATTGTTCTATCACCAGAAAGTTCTGCCATCGCTCGATTTATACAATTCATTCAGTTAATAATATTTCTTTCAATATTATAAAACGCTTTGCCATATGCTGTATATGCATTTTATGCGATGTCACTTATGTGGCCATAAAAGTAGGGACCATACGACTCTCAACGTCGTTTAGTCCAAGATGTATTTTAGTAATTTTGAAATAATACAGACTTAAATATTACTGAGTATTCTTCATGTCGGGTTCGGTGAGGTACTCAGCAAAGAGATTCTTGACACAAAATTTAAATTTCTCATTTTGAGTCGTCAATTTTATCATCAAAAAGTAATTCTCTATGCGACATGGACCAAACCATATAGTGTTTTGCTTCGAATTTTGAATGAGACATTTTTGGTTTAATTTTTCAAATTAAAATTTATTTACAATTATTCAACATTAGTAGTTTCTTTACAAAAAGTTTCTTTTGGGCTAGTTACTGTTGTTTTGAGCATTGTCCAGGAGTTGTTTGAGCTTGATATTTCTTCGAGTTCTTTTTGTCCTGTACTTACTTGTCATAAAAAATATAGCGATTGATATATTATTGAATTTATATCATAGCAAAAATGCATTTGAATTATTTTCAAACATCTAAAACCAGTCCTAATAGAAGGGGTCAAATGAGGTCAAATCAAAAAGTTTCACTGAGGTCTGTGCTAGGCCTGTGCTCAGTCGACAGCTACTTCGATGAGACTTATTTTCATTTGACCCTACTCCTACCCAGAACTTTATCCTAGTTCATCCGAACTTAGATTTCGGAATAGTCTTCTTCCTGGCTTGCGCCAACAGTTTCCCAAGCATTTTGAATGTTACCATGGATCTTCTTAAGACGGTTGGTATGGTGTTCATAGTTCTTTTGACCGTTGCATTCGGAAATATATCGGAGAATCCATTTTCTAAATCCAGTTCCGATTTGTTTCCATGCAAGATCGACATTATCTGAAAGTCTGATCTGAGTCTCAACTCCTCTCATCATGTCTTCTTCGAATCGATCGAAAATATCGAGATCGTCATTTGCATCGACTTCTCTTTGAATTCGTGACAATTCACGTTCGACCCAGTCAGCTCCTCGTCGCTTTCCTTGAAAAAATGTTGAACAAAAAATCACTTTAATTTTGATATCCAAAATTTTGAATACTCACGGGAACTATTTGGGTTTGGGCCACCGTTCGGAACTGTTGGATCAAAGTAGAAACAGTCTTTTGATGCAGCCTCGGTCATTTTACTTTCCAATCGTTCGATACCAATATCAACCATTCTTTGAGCACGATTTGGGCGATTGATTGTGACTCCAATCTGTAAGTTGACCCATTCTCCGGCAAAACGTTTGAGAGTGTTCAATCGTTGAGCTGGTGTTCTTGGTGGAACTTTTCTTTCGTCATCTTGAGCCATGGCAAGAGCAACGAGAACATTTTGGAAGCTAAAGTGAAAGTTTACTACCGAATCGCTTCAATTAAAATCCTATGAACAAAGCGCTCGAAACTCAAATTCAAATATTAAACTGTTTAGATTAACAGAGAGTATGAACCAGCAAGGAATGGCATATTCAATATAAGCTTTAGCTGTATTATTCGTGATACGAATTTTTATTTCGATTGCCGAGGAAATCCTCAGAAATGAAATGAATTCGAAAATAAAATCTCTTACATTTTCATTTTGTTTTGAGTTGTGTTTGATTATTTGATTCTTTTCAAATTTTGATGCTAAGTTCTGAAATTATATCGCTTTTATAGTTGCGTATACGCGAATATGGCGCTAAAGAGCATGGCGAAAACTGTTTGCGCGCTCAGCATCTTCCTCAAGATCTTTATCGCAAATGGTGCGCACACGAGTTCAACATCATCATTCTCGAAGAAATCATCCACAAAATACAATTGATGAAAAATAAGTTTGCTAATTTATTGAAGTTAAAAACAGAATGATCATTATGTTGAATTTGGTAATCGTTTCGCTTGATTTCATTTTTGATCCTCGCCTGAAATGAATATAGAATTTATATAAATTCATTATTTGATTATTTGCAAGAATGACTCATAAATTATGAATCATAATTCATGTTGCATTGAGATTGTTAAAATTCAATTACCAAAAGCCTATCACTTCACCTGTTCTACGAGTATGTTCTAACTTTCATGAATTCACGAGGTAGAAAACTTGGTATTATTATCACCAAAAATATCTCACATTATTTTTGAAGCCAATTTAAACGTCTTTGACTTGGAAATAATACTGTCCCTTGCAACTGACTCCGTACAAATAGTACTCTATGTTATCCAGGTAACAATTTTCCTCAAAATAATCGAACAATCCGAAAAGTTCAGTATTGGTGGTTCCTGATCTAAATGCATTCTAAACCTTCAATTATTTTGAAGATCCAAGCTTACTTACGACTTGGAGTCTGGTACAACCAGACACAGCCTATTTTAGAATAAAGAGTCATTTGCGGTCTGGCCTAGACCTTCTAGATTGTACAAAATGTAATTCGATTGATAATCGACATAAAAACGTTGGTTACAGTACCTCAAACGACGTGTACCATTTGCATATAAATCGCGGGTTAGATCTCCGTAATCTTGATTTGGCAAATATTCGGATTCACATCTTTAAACAAGCTTTTATACGCTATAAACTAGGGGAGATTAAATGGAAAAAATCGGAAACTTCAGTTATAATATGATAATATTAATATCATACAGTTAGAGCATATTGAGGTTACTGTATATAATATAGACTGTATATTATCCGGTGTTATCGTTAATATATACAACGAGTCGATTTCGTTATAGACATATCGACTAAGCAAGACGTGAAGTGAAAAAAGATGCAGCCAGTTATGAAATTATGCATTTTAAAATGATATAAGGGGTCACACATTAAAGTGCTACACCCAATCCTGAAATTGCGACCATTAGAGTTACCCACATGGTCTTGATTTTGCAAACATCAGAGTGATCCGGTTTCCTATACATATGCACGTAAAGTGGGCCACTCTAATGTGTGCAAGTTCAAGAACGGTTGAGTCACTCTGATGTGACCCTCCCTTTACATTTTTATAATAGATTATGCATATTTTAACTATAAATAAAAGTCAAACGATTGATTTCAATGAGTCGCTTTGCCAAATGTGAAAATTGAACGATCCTTCTTAGTCAGCGTTTAGCAACTGGCCCTTCGGAAAGGCCATAATTAGATTTTGAAATGGTTTAGAATTATAGATGAAGAATTTTCAGTTTTCTATCGACCTGAATTTAAAAAATTATATAAATTTTTTTGTCCGATATAAGCCCCCTAGAGGACTTATCAAATCAAAATGATGAAACGAAGTCCAGTTTCAATATAAGCCAGTCCCTTCTACCATCTTCTTTAACATTTCGCAACGCAATCGGTTCACAATTCTTGAATACGATTTCACAACTATCCGGATTTTCTAAATTGAAACGCCAACCAACACGTTCACCTATTAGCCAGCATGCAGAGTATGATAGTGAAAGCCCTGAATTAAATTTATATCAGAGCTAAAAATGAAAGTTTCTTAGGTAGGATATATGTAGGCTGAATTCCGGGATTTTTAGGGTTTTCGAATTGAGCAAATGAAAATTCAATCTGAATAGCTTGGATTGTAGAGCTTCAAAAATAATTTAAAATGATACCAAACCCGTAACAATTTCCTGGGAAACGGACATCGAAAATCCAAATTTTAACTTTTGCGTGGGCGTTTGAGTATGTGGGCATGCCCCGGCAAAATATAGGGTCGACACATTGGAGTGGAACTTCAGGTATAGAACTTGCACATATCAAAGCGGAGTACCTGGTCTAGAACTTGCAGTCATTAGAGTGGAACACTTTCATATTTTTGCATGTTCAATGTGTGTAAGATCAAAACCGGGCGTTTAACTCTAAATTAGAGTACACATACTTTACATTGTGTCACTCCCCTATACAGACCTTGATGTTTGAGGTTATAAATCGAGAAGTCGTTATGTAATGAGACCTTAAATTAAAAAAAGTTTCGACAACAAATCATTTTGATGGTGTCGGCGTGATACGACTCGTGATGACCTACTTGCTAAGTAGTACTTGGAGAAATACACACCGGTCAAAGCTGATTAGAAGTTCGTTGACTTAATTTGTTCTCAAGTTTGAAAAAATGTCCGATTTTAATCCGGTCATTGTTGTACACATATAATAAGAGGCAAACTCAACACCTTAGCTTGACAGATCGACAGTTCCGGCAATTATGACCTGTGAAGCTGTGAATGTCTGGAGAAATTATCAACGAGTTCAATAAGGGAATATACGTACCATTCACACTGTAAAGAACTTCTCCTCGTTCCATTTTCTTTGCAGGCCATTTATCCGCCCCATACTCGGGACAGAAGCAAGTATAGTTGATACAATCTTTTTGGGCAAACGTCCCCGTTTCAATAGTAACCAGATTATCCTTATCTAAAAAAGCGTCATAAACACAGCAGTAGATTACTTCCTTAGTACAATGAATTCCTCAACCGATCACAAACAAAAACTTAAAAAATATCAAAAAATTAAAGATAGCCTTGACTCAACTTTGCCCTTGAGACGGATTCTCAATAAATTTTATTGAAATTTATTTTTGTTTGCTGATATTCGGTATTTATTTCTAGTGGAGATTAATTAATAAAATCCCAACTGAGCCTTGTTATAGTCAAGTATTAAAAAGTTTTATAAACATTCGACATAATTGTTTCTAAATTGCATTAAAAACAGCGTCAACTGTGTAGACCAACAGCTCACCAGTACTTACTTCTTTTTATTCCCTTTTCATCAAAATAATATGTATCGTTATTTCTTCGTGGCAGTGTACACTTAACAGATAATCAGTATTTTCAAGGTGTGCCAAAAAACCAGTGAGTCAGTTTGGTAAAGTGTTGGAGATCCTATCCGGTTCGTAAAGCATGTTCGTAAATCATGCGATTCACGCTTCGGAACTAGATGAAACTTTCATCATGAAATTCCGACGAATTAAAGGTTTTTGATATAAACTGATCCGTTAAACATAATTTTTAAACTCAAGTTTATATTCTAAACTTTGAGTCCTAAATTAAGATTTAACATGCTGCTTTTGACATGCTCTAGGAGGATTTTGATGTTTTTTCCAAATCAGAGGATGGCTTTATCAATGTGAAATATCACGCTTCATAAAATTATTCCGAAAAAATTCATATCCGGTGCTACATCGCTGACTGATATTGATGACGAAATGCTAAACTTCCCAACAGATTTTTATGCTGAATGAAGTCCCCGGAATAAAGTCCTCAGAGTCTCAGAGTCCCCGGAATAAAGTCCTGAGGCTCAGAACGAATAAAGTCCCACCCATGTTCAATTGACAAGAACATAATCTGTATTGAAAATTGGTGAACTGATTTTGAGGTGCGAAAATATTTCGATGACAAAGCGGATAATAAGAGATGAGTCGATTCCAATTTTTGAACTCGGATCTAATAAGTTTCACCACTTGAAACAGCTGTTAAACTTGGAATAACTTGAGACATATTGAGACAAGCCACTGTGGAGTTTTGGACTGATTAAAAATCAACATTTTCTTATCTGAGGATATCTAAGCCAAAATATTAAATTAAGGATACGCCGGCCAAATGGTCATATCAAGTCAATCAAGATTTTCGCTTGAAACTGTTTGATTAAGAAAGTAGAATAGTCTGTTCCAACGAGAGTCCTGACATCACGTTACCTATCTTCACCCAGGGTTAGACAAATATATTCTAATCAAAATTTTGGTCTTTGAATACCCAGGTGACAAATCCAATTCACCCTTAGTAACGCCTGAATATCTTTTCATGCAAAAACCATATTTTTGAGGATTCATGAAGACTTTCAGTGAAGGGACAGATCATTTTGTGATACCACCAAAAGCTGACTAATAAAAGTGACATGACTGTAATATATAACGGAATCATGCTTCAATACGCAACAATGTACCGCATCGATTCTACCGCTGAACATAAATTTAAGATGTTATCTATATAAAACATATAAATACAGTTAGATTTACTTGAATAAATGATCGTTTTTGATCATCAAAATTGCTTAACTAAGTGAACTAAAATCCAATTAATGAGAGCAAAGACTATACATGTTATTCGGAATACGTTTTGCTCACCTTGCATTCTTCCACGAGTTTAAATGAGGGTATGTTTAAAGGACATTTAAGTTTAGACTCTAAACTTTAGTTGAAGTATCAACTTAACATAAGTTTATTTCATAAACTAATTTTAATTACTATACATTTAAAATATTGCATTCACGTGGCTCGGGACCTTATTGTTACTTTGTCCGGTCAAAATACCGTCTATCATGTTGCCCTCCCAGGCACCAAATGGCCGGACTACTACATATCCTCGAATACTGGAACATCATCCTTGGTAAAACGTGACTTGTTACATGAGTTGGAAGGAAAAGTTATTGCTGGAAAACTTTTAGAAAATATACTTTAATTCATGCTTAATATTTTTTTCATACTCTATCTGATTTAACGAAAAAATAGTGTTGGAGGCTTTGGAAGACGTTCAAACTATCGGAAATTAGGGATATTTTTTTGGCGATGTCAAATTGACTAGGCGCTGATGTGGAACGTTTAATGATTTGTCACCGGAATCTATATAGCTGACTTACTGTACGAGCTTGTGGACAGTTGTTGACGACCAGTTCTCTTTCTTTTGGTGGCTTTTATGGAAACATTTCTAGTTTAATGATTATAAAAATAGGGCTAGAAAGCGGTTATTGACCTTATGGTAAAATATCAATTTTCATAAAAACTCATTTTCAAAACATCGAATCCATTTAACGAAAGTCATAGTTTGGGTTTGGAGATTTCTTTTTAGTCAACATCTGATAATATCTTGGTACGTTTTTGATTCAATCTAAAAGTGAGT
>SCLD01098898.1:0-10825 GCA_004367895.1 Oikopleura longicauda | reverse complement strand
ACTGGACTTTTTATTATTTTGAAACAGAACACAACACGGTCTACTTGCGCGCCTATTTGGACGATTTGAAGCACAATCGCATTTTGACGCCGCACCAGTTTACGATGAAGTATCAGCATGCCGATCGGCACATGTTGATGTATACGCAGAAAGAAATAAACTGACCAGCATAAACCACGCCCTGTTTTGTTTATTCTTAGCGTTTACCAAACCAACCTCCGCATTTTTTGAGAAAGATATTTGTGCAGCAGAGATTTAGCAAATAAAAAGCAGAGAAAAAATATGAGTGTACTCGACCTGCGCAGTGATACGTTCACGAAGCCAAATGATGAAATGCGCCAGTTGATGGCGGCGGCGCCCGTTGGCGATGATGTCTTTTGAATTAGGTTGTTAAAAATCATCAAAAGATCCAACCGTGAACAAGCTCCAAATTGTCGCCGCTGAGATGAGTGGCAAGGAGAAGGCATTGTACGTGTCATCTGGCACGCAGAGCAATCTGTGCGGCATTTTGGCCCAATGCTGGGAGCGTGGCTCGGAAATCTTTGTCGGTGACAAGTCACACATTGCACTTTATGAACAGGGCAACGTGTCCCAGTTCGGCGGTGTACTGGTGCGCTCGGTGCCAAATCAAGCGGATGGCTCGTTTGATTTAGACTATTTGGAGACGCTGCTTCATGGTGTAGAAGATGCACACTTTCCCAATGCCCGACTGATTTGTCTCGAGGCCTCGCACAATATGTGCGGAGGGACGGTGCCCACATTGGAGTGGTTGGGCCAGTGTCGCGCCTTTGCCGACAAGCACAAATTGCGCATTCATTTGGATGCGGCACGTGGTTTCAATGCAATTGCCTATCACGGCATTACAATCGAGCAGCTGTGCAGTTTTGCCGATTCCGTCTCGATTTGTACATCGAAAGGTGAAATTTGAAATTTCCGACATTAATTAACACTCGCAAAGGACTTGGTGCACCAGTCGGCTCGGTCCTGTGCACGGACGCTGCAACAATCAAACGTGCCCATCGCGTGCGAAAAGCATTGGGCGGTGGCATGCGACAGGCGGGCATTATTGCCGCTGGGTGTAAGTTCCTAACTACAGTTATAACAGCATCACTCAATTCTTCATAGCACTCCACGCATTAACCGTCATGTCAAAACGCATTCACATTGACAATCAGCATGCGTTGGAATTTGCCAAGATTGTCGCTGGGTACGACTTCGTTGATATTGACTTGAAACTGGTCCATACCAATATCGTCCGTTTCAAGCTGAAAGCACCCCACTCACAGGCCAACTTCATCGCTCAACTGGCGACCGATGCGATTATTCCGGTCAAGTGTTTAGAAGTGTCGGGCGGTTTCATTCGATTGACCTTTCACTGCGATGCGGCTGATGAGGATGCAATCAAACGGGGCAAGGAGAAAATCATTAGCGTACTGGATCAGTTGAAATAAACTTGAAAACTACAGATTAATGCAATACAATTTTGTCCATATCTTTTACCAGTTTAACCAACAACTACAACCAACTGTTGGTTCGGCGTTGTGTCTTATATCTCCCGGTGATCCACATTGGTTGTGCCGTCACGGTTTAATGCAGAACGGTGAAATTGGGGGAGTAAGGGGGAGTAATCAGCTCTTTTCTTTTATAAAAAGGGCAGACTCATTTGTCAGAGAAGTTGACTTTAAAAAGAAATGCCTATCAGACGTTATGTTGACAGCTTTGTCGGGCCAACATGGTTGCTCTCAACGGACAACGCAAAAGAACAACTCATTGAGAAATTGAAGAACAAGCTAGTTGACGAGTTAGAAATCAATGAGAAGATGCGAACCAGTCAAGTGAAGCTGGAACGACAGCTGAAGATTGAAGCGGAAAAGAATTTGACTTTGGAGGCCACCATCAAAATGTTACGAATGGAGAATTCTAAACTCAATCAAGGGCAGCATCAGCAACACGTACTCTCATCTGAAAACACACCAGACGCAAGGTGTGGCACTAAAAGGCAACGCCTTGGATGCGATGAACCCTTCCCGATCGAATCAGGTGTCTCGACGCCGCGAAATAGTACCGATGGTCATGTACAGCTAACAGCATCGTCAACTCTTGTGGAACAATTGACTAGTGAGACGAAGAGGTAAAACCTTTTCATGGTTAAAAGTTTAACGTTCAAAAACCGTAGAGTAACTGATACGAATTGTATCGATGATGTGATTATCACACTGAGTCAAAAAGATACAAACAATAGGCGATGTACTTTGGTCGGCTTCGGGTTAGCCCCTGTCGACGAGCTGGTTGGCGAGAGCATTGGCGAAATTGAATTTGTCAACGCTTGCACGAAAATGTGCATAATTGATCAAAGTGGCAATCTGTTTTCGGATCGGGTCAAAGAAACTCGCATCACGACAGGGGCGAAAATGGCAACAAATGACGGTCAATCGCATTTCGTAATTGACGCGGCAGGCGACTTGTGGAGCTGGGGCGACAACGATAACGGTCAACTGGGGCACGGTGACACAAATGATCGTGAGACGCCTAAACTGATTGACGCGTTAAAAGGCAAACACGTCACCGAGGTGAACATTTTTAATGAATGCGTTGTTTGCATCACTGTCGACAACACATGTTTCGTTTGGGGCAAATGTGATCGGTTTGGACTCGGCTCCACCATCCAAATTAATGATGGATCGACAAAGTCTCGGCACCAAAGACTCTGCTCCACGACACCAATCAAATTAGATCGACCAGTTAAAAGCATCGCATTGGGGGAATCTTGTTCACTGATGATCGATACCGCCGACGATGTCTACGTGATGGGCTGGAATTCTTCAACTTTCCGCAAAGTGATGGAGCTGTGGCCTTGGTCGTCGATGACAGGACGCGCGATTAAAGTACAATGTGGTTATGGTAATGCGTTCATATTGACGACGACAGGCCTGTACATGATGAAACTCAACTGCTGTGACGAATGTGGCGCCGTGACGGATCCGATTGCGCCGCGACGGACCCGATTGCAAAATGTGGTCGATATTTCAATGACGTGGGGTCACATTCTCGCCCTGACAACTACTGGCGAGCTGTTTGCATGGGGCGACAATGATTACGGCGAATGCGGCATTGATTCAAATGGGCATCAACTTGATCAACCGACACGTGTCAAAGGTATCGAAGCCTATGATGTTCATCAAATATCAGCTGGAAATCAATATTCACTTCTTCGTTGTTCACTTAAATCTCAATAAACTTATTTGGATCGAACCCATATGTATAACTTACTATAAAAAGGTTTACACTGCATCTTGATAAGTCGAATTATTCTAGACATAGACAAAGGTTGATTGTATGTTGTGTCAGGTAGCCACTTATCAATGCTACTACCAGATAAGCTACTGCGCACTGGCGTTCTCTTTACTCGTCTGCTCAAGTTACCCCGCAATGCTCCAACACTATACCATTCCGTACCGCGTGTCGATCTCATCACCGACAATGGGTTTGGCAAGGTGAAACTACCACGTGGTGCCTACTCCGTTCGATTGGCTGGAGCCGGCGGTGTACGACGTGAGGAGTGGGAGACGGGGTACGGTCATTTGTTGACTGTCGATTTCGATTTGACTGATGACGATGATGTTCGTTTCTTTATCGGACCAAGGACAGACATATGCATGAATTTATAAATTAATATTTCAAACAATGAACATAATGACTTTGAGCATATGTCAAAGTGGCCGCGTGGGTAACGGAATCTACTCGGGAGCTGTCTTCCTTGAGCTAAATGGCAAGTTACACAGTGTGGCCGGAGCCGGTGGACTGTTTGCCAATTGTAAGCATGCTGCAGAGGCTAGAACATTTGCTAGTGCTCATTGTGAGCAGCTGAATGAACCACCCGAATCGCTCAATCTATGGTACGACCCAGAGCCTACTCCAAGTCAGTTTCTATCCTAGCTTGACAAACACTTAGACAGTCAGACTTCGAGCTAATTCAAGAAGGCGCCGATCTAGACAGCCCGGCGCCGCGTAAGCTGACAACCTGCTCGTGTGGACGCATCCACGATTCGGGTGATGTGTCACTATCGATAAGCAATAGAGTAAAAACGGAGGAATACAATGGTGCAGCATTTATAGAGTTTCGACTAATATAACACCGACGAGAAGCGATCGGCGCAACAGTCAGCAATGGTTAGTATCGCCACACACGCCTCCCTCAGTTGCCGTTGCCCATTGCCAAATAAAATAATTCGACTGCAATTGTAGCAAACCGGTTTGCTGCACAATTTCACGCCTGTCACTGAAAGTTAACATCCAATTTTTCATATGACTACTTACCAGCGCAGCAACTGATCACGAATATAAGTAGAAATAGTAGTTTACATTTGACCATTTTTTGTATCTCAGAGGGCTCTTTTTTCTCAGTAGCTGTTTAGACTGTTCATCAAGGCATACTAATTTATATATACACCGATCTCTAACGATCCAATATTTTCTATTCATGAGTTTCTTTGAACGTCACGCGATAATACCGTGTCCAGTGCATCTCTCAATATATCATACCCGGATGACACTACTATGTTTCACATTGCCATTTCTGAAAGGCGTGTGACGCTAATGACGTTAAAAACTTGTCAGACCCGGCCCGATTCTAGACCTTAGAATACTGTGTCTAACTTGTGTTGTTGCAAATATGTCATTACACGGAAACTGTAAATATTGACTACTACAAGTAGAAAAAGTACTCATCGTTATTCAATGTGCGCGGCGTACCCCAAACAAAGAGACTTAACATTTTGACTCTTACCTGGTTTCAGTGTCCTGTTTTGAGTGATTTGATATTTTTGAATTAAAAATTGAAGTGCTACTATGCCGACAAAGAGTGTCTACCAATGCCTGGTCTAAATGTAGTAGTCTGAGTTCGAAACAATTGAGTTATTGACTATCTTCTACCCCTTCAGGGCAGATGACGCATACGACTACCTTACAAAATTCTGAATTTGAGTACGCTGCAATAGAGAGATACCAACATGCGATAAGAAAAGATGAACATCCTGCGGAATGAATCGTTCAAGCTGACCTTGCTCTGCTCACTCGTCGTGCTCGTCGTCCTGCTCTCTTACAATGTGCTCATTGCACCGCCCGTTACGGCGGGTCCATTGACGACTGGATTGACTCCGGCCGTTGACGAAAGTTCAGTCTATGCCCAGTTGCTTGAACAGATTCAACAATTGCAAACAAAAATAAACGACGTCGTACAAAGAGAACCAGGCGAGGTCAGACAAAACCTGGTCGAACCTGTCCCGACTGTCAAACAGGACGTCGTCCCAGAGAAAACATCAACGTCATCTGCGTTGTCACTATCAGAAAAGGCACAATTGTTCGATCAGGGCAAGTGCACAATTGATGACAAAGTCTACTTTTTGAAAACGTCAAAAACCGGCTCCACCTCGGTCGCTAATATCCTAATGCGATTTGGGTTGAGACGCCCCGGGACGACGTTTTTAGTTGGCGAGACGGCCAACGGTGGTTTCTTCTTCCACAATGAGTACATGCCGTTTAACGCGGAAACGTGTTACTTGGGGAAGACCGTCCAACCGCGACCCGTGTTCGACATTTCGTATGTTCACATGCGATACAATAAAACGGCCATTGATTATCTAATGCACCCGGATCATAAGGTGATTACTTACTTCAGTTATAATAGTTCACATACAATTAATTCAGAAAATCACCATCCTTAGAGATCCAATTACAAACTTTATCTCCTCGTGGCGCTATTATCGCGGTTTCAACAATAAATTACGCGCCAGTCTGCCAATGTACACTGGAACTAACAAGACGAAGACGTTCGATCCAAAAGACAAAGAACCCGACGTCTACTCAGAGATTGAGCAGTTTCTCGAGCGACCCCAGCATTACCTTGAAAATGTTGACTTTCATCATGGACCACAACTATTTCTCTACCACCCACAGTTTATCTTCTTCGGTTACCCCACCTATCTAATCAAGTTTACCGAGAAGAGGAAAGTGGAGAAGCTGGTCAATACTTGGTTGAATGAGATTGAACGTGATTTTGATCATGTTCTAATTATGGAACGCATGGAAGAATCACTGGCCATGATGATGATCAAATTCTGTTGGACACTTGACGATGTTGCCAATTTGAAGTTGAACTCGGCCAATTATCACGCGCCAAAACTCACCGAAGCCGCCATGGCCAGTTTGAAGAAGTTGAACTGGGCCGATTTTGATCTCTATGGAATGATGTTAAAACGGTTCGAGCGTGAAAAGGCGCAAATTGGCGTCGAGCGGGTTGAACGTTTGGCGCGGCAAATTGAATCAAAGAATGCGGAGCTAGTGGCAGAGTGTACGAAAAATGTTCAGAGCGTCAACTTCCAGTTGAGTCCGGAGTCGAAGAAAAATCAAACGTGTACAATGGCACTGCGTGATCAAACAACTAATATACAGGTGAGATCAAGGCCTGTTCTAGTAACTTACTAACCGTTTCAATAGTACGAACAACTATTACGTTGGAAAGCAAGTGACCCATCCTTTACCAGTGACAAGTCGTCCAGCCCGTTGAAGACAAGCACGGGTGAAATTAGACAAGGGACTAAAATGCCGAACCTATGCGGACCGGTCAACTTCAAGCAGCATCTTCAAGACAAGCAACAGAACGTTTACGAGTTTTTTAGTTTTGCCACTAACGAACACGATATCAGGTAACGCTTTTAATTAAAAATAATTAAGTTTTTACTTTTCTATTCAGACCCGAATGGCCATCACACGTCACCGAGTTTGTGAGCAAGACACAAGAATCGCGCCTGAAAAATGCCGATTTTATTCAAATTTGGAATTGACTGTTCATTATTCTTCAAAAAAGAGTGTTCTTAGGGAAATTTTAAGTTCATCAAATTATCGCTTTGTCAAATAAAACAACAGAAAAGCTTTCTAATTTGAGCACGTGAATTCATTAGGTTTTATGAGTTAACAAGGAAGTTAAAGTAAACATAGCCGTTTATGGTTTCGTGTGTTCCGCTTTGGCTGACACGCGGTATTATTGAAAATCATAAAACCCGTTTATGATTCGAATGGTTTTGAAAAATTTTCGGGCCATTTCAGCTCAATAAAAAACTATTTGTTCGTTACCACACAAACTTAACTTCGCATCAAACAACAATTTGAACTTGACTGACGCTATGGTACCAACAACGCGTTACTATGATCAGTTGCTTGATGATAAGCATAGTAAACCGGATTTATAGTCGCCTCGCTAATCCCCAGCCGGAAGAGTAGTTAACTAGGCAGTTTTGGTGGGCGTTGGCAAAAAATACCGCAGTCGTTTTCCACTAGAATAATTTGGCCATGACCGTAACGCTAAACCTTTTCATCGCTACCACAGCGTATTTATGAAGGCGTCGCCCGACTGAATGAGCGTCACATAGTATGTTTTATATTGTAGTAGTAAGGGCAAAATGAACTCGACCCCCCTCGTCGAACACACTGGCGCATTACTGTCTACGATCAAGTTCACTTGGATCATTCATCAACGATAATCAGATTGAAAACCGCAATATCACGGTATTAATAGGCTGATCGTAGTCAGCCTGTCGCGCCCATCCGTTGTGTTCGTGTGTAAAATGGAACCTCATGGTTATATATCATTAACACTTTGACACTTGTGTGGACCACGTCCTCAAAATCCACATACTAGTGTATTCATCACACAATACTGCACGCATAGACACACACACACACCTTAAAACTCAGGAACACAGGTTGATACTATTTTTCCGATTTTTTCGCTATTTTGTTGATTCGATGACCGAGATTAGGGCTAATCGAGAGAGCTAACAAACTGACGATGATGACGAATTCAAAGGCATCGTCAGGGTGTAGAGAAATAAAAAAAGGACCTTGAAGACAATATTAATTTAAATAATGAACGGATCGCGAACCACGGAAACCACCGATGTGCCGCTCGATGCGCTCAATCCGGACGTGGTCCCAAAAAGTCCGGGCATTGAATCGGTCGCTTATATTGATACGAGAGAGCAAAATAGTCAACCTGTAAAGAAAGGAACATTTTCATCATGCTTTTGGCAACGGGGTACTAAGACACGCCCACCAAGGACAATTGCTACAGACGCGACGGAAGTGTCAAAAGTCAAGTTTCGCCTTTGGATATTGCACATAGACGTTACTATCATATTCTCAACTGACTAATGGGAAACGCGTGTTAGCATAAAAACTTTGTTGATGCTTAAACTATGCACAAACGGCCTGGGGGTAAACCACAGTTTTTTGTCGCTAAAAGAACTAGGTGAACTTGCCTTTTACGCACAAGTGTGTGATCGCATCACAGAGAATTTTTTTGCAAGGTAATCAAATTCTTTAACGAGATACTAATTCCGTCGATAAAGACAAACCATTGGATTTACCACACGATAATATGTCGTATATACTGTATGTCTTAAAACATATTTGACCCTCAGGCTCAAGGCCGGGCAGACTTTGGCTTACCTTTTGGAATGAGCCTCACCGTCCTTTGATAATGTATAGGAAAACGCTTAGGGTATACTCGCCATATAAGTATCGAAACAGAAATTGGGTTGTGTACCTGTGTACTTATATTGCCGGTCTAGTTAGCGAGATAATTATCAATCATAATTATAACCTATGTATGTATAAGACCTACATTTCTCCGGGCGGAGGACTTTTGTACATTTTTACGAGCCCATCTTAACAATGATCGGAACCCGTACTCGGCACCCGAAGAGTTCATTCGTTGAATTTAGGTTTCCACAGCACAGAGTTATACTTTGAATGAAAATGGGTCAAGAAGACGAGGCCCGACATACCATGGTTGGTGCTGAGAAAAAAGGCAAAGATGTCGACTATGGCCACCCGAAAACGTCTGGGTAAGTGAAGAGAGTGTTAATTATCAAAAAATGTTGAATTCATTCAAGTCATTCCGACAACTCAATCCAATTTGCCCTCCTGCTTGGCGTCTGTCAAATTGCATTCATGATCCTGTTCGGTCTTTTTACCGATTATTCACCAGAAGTCAAGGGACATGGCCCGGTGCCGGACTATGAACTGACGCGCTTATACCCGTGGTTCCAAGACACGCACGTCATGATCGTTGTTGGTTTCGGATTTTTGATGACCTTCTTGAAGCGTTACGGCTGGTCATCGCTTGGTTTCAACTTCCTCTTCACTGGTTTTTGCATTCAATGGGCAATTCTTGTCGCTGGTTTCTTTCATCATTTGGCACATGCCGGACACGACAATGCCACTACTGGTGAAGCCGGCAAAATGATCAGTATTGACATGCACATGATGCTCGAGGCCGACTTCACCACTGGTGCAATTTTGATTTCCTTCGGTGCCGTTCTCGGTGTTGCCTCACCCGTTCAACTATTATTGATGATCCTGTTCGAAGTCGTTTTCTACAACGTAAGTCAGCTGCCCCAAAGTGCCCTTGTTACTATTTACTGATCCACGGGATTACTAGTGGACCATAAAAAGTGGTATCATCACTATAAACACCTTCATCTTTAGATCAATGCTTACATTTGCATCAACTTCCTCGACATTTCCGATATGGGCGGCTCGATGATTGTCCACGCTTTCGGTTGCTACTTTGGCCTGGCCGTCGCCCGCTGCTTGTACAAACCTGGTGCGATTATGGACAATCATGCTGAGGGTAAGTGTCTGCGAAGTCGATGTTCATTTGTGACGTTATTTTATTCGAAGGTGCCGAGTATCACTCGGACTTGTTCTCAATGATTGGTACCGTTTTCCTGTGGATGTTCTGGCCTTCGTTCAACTCTGCTCCCGGCGCTTCCGGTGACGAGCACCGGTAAGTCGACTGGAATTGACTTTTGTCTTTAACTAAGCTTAGCTACGTTGCTGTCATCAATACCTACCTCGCTCTGTGCTCTGCTTGCGTTGCCACTTTCATCGCCTCCACCTTGACCAACCCAAAGAAGAAGATTACCATGGAACACATTCAAAACGCTACTCTTGCTGGTGAGATTTTATCTCGATTTGGATGGAAATCTAATCAGTTAATTAGGTGGTGTCGCAATGGGAACTGCCTCTGACATGGACGTCACACCAGCTGGTGCACTCGCCATTGGTTTCGCCGCTGGTGTCCTTTCTACTGTTGGTTACGCATACATCAAGGTGAGCGTCAAGCCATACTACAGTAACTTTGATATTGACTTTAAAGCCTACTTTGGCGTCGGCATTGAAATTGCACGACACATGCGGCGTCAACAACCTCCATGGTATGCCAGCCGTCATGGCCGCCGTCATCTCCATTATTGTTACTGCCATGAACCCATCGCCCTTCGTCCAAGACGGAAAGGAAGTCATGTGGCTCAACCAGCTGTACTGTCTCCTGTGCACACTTGGTCTCGCGATTGTTTCGGGTGGAAGTAAGTTGACTTTATCAAACATTTTGATCAGTTTTAACGTTTTTAAATAGTCACCGGCACCATTCTCCGCATTCCTCAAATTGAGTCTCTTGGCGACTACGAGTACTTTGAGGATGGCAAGTACTGGGAGCTCGAGGAGGAGGAAGAAGAAGACTAAAAACCTAACCTAACCACCAAGCAACAACACCATACACAACTTAGTTCAGGTAGAACATACCTCAAACCAAAAAAAATAAACTCAATAATTCTTTACATGATGCTCTGTTTTCGTTTATTTCCATGCACAAATGCTCTACTTGGTTATCCTGTAAATGCTCATCTGACGCGTGATGCCATTGTAGTTGAAGTCTTCTTTTTCAAGTTTTATCGTTGTATTATCCGCCCTTAAAAAGTTAAGT
>SCLD01098887.1:0-10829 GCA_004367895.1 Oikopleura longicauda | reverse complement strand
GATTGACCTTTACAAATCTTACATGTCTCAAAAGCATACCTTAATATGGTTTACTTTCTACTGGTAGCTTTTAACTAAGATTTTTAGGTAATTTTGCTAAATTTGGAGTAACCAAACGATTCCTTACCAAAAGTTTTCATAAATTCGATAATCAAGTTGATATAAATATAGCAAGGCTTTGTCTCCAACAGACAATGCATAATCGTTTTGAAGAAAATTTTCATCAATGACATTTCCGATGTCATAGGACTGATTCCTATTAATATGATCAGAATCCGCTATAAACTCGAATTTTTCTCGGTCCAGTAACATAAGTCTTGGAAGTTTTGATATTGAATCGCGAGACAATGATCCTATTTTACTTCCGAATAAAACGGTATATCATAATGAGACTGTATCATATACACTATATCAAAACCATCATTGTACTATCTGAAGATAATTCGACCGAATCAGTCCAATATTCATTGTAATCTGAAAAGAATGACTGGCCTCCATATGAGCTTATATCGTATAATTGGTCGCCCATTTGACATTGGAGAGGTGTTGGATACTCGACCTGGATACTTTTAACTCGTTTCAAAAACTTTACTGTTTATGCTTATCCTATCGAAGACATTTTTGAACGAAACTGTTCCGAAAATTCTACGAAATTCAACCTTATATCTGGGCTAACTAAATGAAGGTTTTGACATTATTGAAACAATTCCTGAGGTTTTCATTCAGTCGCAAGTGAATCATCGCAAAGAACTGAAAGTTGATAACAGATGCAGATAATTCATCATAAACATACCGTCTAGTGCAGGTTAAGGATGATGATTTTATGCGTATAAGACGTATGAGACTTAGTAGATTTGTTCCCGTATATATATTATGATTGAAATATGTAAAGCTGCTTGGCCACTGTGTCAAACGTGAACCAGAACTCTCCGATTTCTTTGAGAGCGCGATCGAGATAGAGCGGGAAATCCAATTTCAAAATTATCGATTTTTCGAATTATCATCCTTAACCTGCCCAGGACTGTATCCTGTGTTGAAACTATCCTCGGCATTCGTGTCAACGCTGAAAATGCAATAAAATATACCGTACTGTGCGGTCCGTACAGCCAAACGGCTAATCGATTCGCCTACTCACCACGTGGTTAATTCAAAATACATCATTGAGCTGTTTATAAATGGAGTGTCCCAATCGTCCCATGTTTCAAAATCTTGGCGCCGAATATTGAAAGAACAGGCTCCATCATGATTTCTAACATTTTCAGCTAGCGATTCTCCAAATTGAGTTTCTGGAGTGTAATTTGACGTGATATAAACGTACAAGTTATCGATAACAGCCAAATCCAATTGAGATCTTGTGTCCAAACAAGCTTATTCATGTTTGAATAAGTTATTGGAAAAATGGTTTTTGATCTTTCATAAAAACATGCCTTTATCCAGAAATAAGGCAGCCTTTAATTGTTCTACGTTTGAACCACCACAACTCAAATAAAACAAATCACAGTCTGGAGATTCTGTGAAAGCATTATAGTCGGGTAACGAGTCTGTGAAACCATTATAGTCCGGTTCGTAGTATTCTATCCAATTTGGATCGATGGTCTAGCAAAGGTTTCTGGATTTTATCTATACAGTATAAACTATACTATAGATTCTATGGGTAAGATTCTGTTGGATATGATCAAATATACTGGATCTAAAACGAAAACAGGCATACACTTTATACTCACTATACTCAAAAGTGTATGCCTATTTTCGTTTTAGATCCAGTAATATATGCTATATTCTTGATTTCTCTCCGTTTCTGCGAATACATTTTTTTAAACCTCGATCCTGTGCATAAGAAAAATTCAAAATAAAAATAAATTTCAACATCAATATGTTTATTTGTGAGTGACAGTACTCTACTCATCCAATTATGAGTAAATTGTACCTTTATATGGCTGCATAATTATGAGTGTATGACTATAAAACTTTATTGTTATCACCGATCGTTACCGCGTAGGGGCAAGACCGGCAGCGTCGAGATTATTTAACAGTCATACTACCAAGCGACTATTAGGGTGTCCGCGAAGGACGCCATCTGGCGAAAAACGACTTCGACCCATCATTGGATAGAGTTAAGTCTGCTGGATCCGAATTGGTGATTGAAAAATCTCTATGACGCGTCATGACGTCATACGGATGAGATTTTCAAGTTTTAGTGAGAAGAGTTTACATTACGAGGTATATGAAAGGAAAAAAAGGGAAAATAAATTCCGATTTTCCACTACTGCGATGAAATTTATTCAACCCATCTGAATTAGGACGGGCTCCGATTTTTTGATCAAGGAGGATCAATCTAAGCCATATTAGAGGATCAATCTTAGCCATATTATGCTTATTCCTTCAAAAAATCTAGAAGAAAAAGTTTTTTACATCGCAAATCAGCATTCTGGATCATAAAATTTCGATAAAAATGCCAGATGATAGCCAAAGCCTCCGAAAGCCACACTAGTTTTTTTATATATTGTGTGAAATAAGAATTTCTATCCGCATGCGAAAAATTGGCCAAGTTCCGGCAAGTTCCAGGTTTCCTGGGGGTCTTTTTTGAGATTCACACACGTTTAGTACATCAAAACTGGATTTTAGAGGTCTTTGGTGTCTGGAACGCCACACTGTAGTGTGACTGTTAAAGACCATTCTTTTTTGGTAGTTCCGGATTCAAAGTTTATTCAGAATATAAAATGATTGAAGTGCAAATGACACCGGAAATCTCATATGTTGATTGGAGTCATCACTGGAGTCATTGTTTCCAGTACCAAATTAAGTAGTGTTACGGTTAAAGACCATTCTTTTTTGGTAGTTCCGGATTCAAAGTTTATTCGGAATATAAAATGATTGAAGTGCAAATGACACCGGAAATCTCATATGTTGATCTAGTAGCAAATTAACTGTTGATCCAAAAATCATCCATTTTTTCTGAATATCGTCGTTTCAAATTCAATTTTTAATTAACACTTGCGCTTTCTTTTAGTCGACCCGCGAATTTTTTTGTCGGTAAACTGACATGAGCAGAATAATAGCGATATTAGTAGCATAATTTAGAGCTAAACAAATTGCATATGTGTACTTCTGGTCTAATTCCTTTACCTATGAACCCATCTTGTGGGTGATATCTTCGATTTAGACCCCCCCCCAAACGCAACTGTTAAAATAACTTACTTTTGTAAGACTGCCAAAAATTGCAATCAACAATTTCCATTCTTGAAATGATCATCTGTAGCAAATGTTTATTCTGATCGATATCACCGATGATACCATTAATTTTATTATTTAAGCACCAGCTTTGTGACGCCAAAGACAGTTCGCCTTTGAGCTTGATTTTAACTGATGTTGTGAATTGGTCATTATCAGTATTCGTTTTGGGCAAGTCCCGGAGATGTTGGACAGCTCTTGGAAGTGAATAACCTTCTTTTAGCCTCATGATTTTCACAAAACAGCAAAGGGGATGCCACGGATCATTTAGACTTGCTTTATTCCAATGATCAATGTTTTGAGCAAAACCACCCCATCTTGGTCGATCGCATTCAATAATATCTGGTTTTTCGAAAGAAATTTGATGACTTAATGCCGCAAAGTTTCCCTGAACGAGTTATTTATGGGTACGCTCGAAAGCAGCCGATGTTGAGTCAAAGTGGCCGATGTTGGATCAAAGTAGTCGATGTCAAAGCGGCCGATGTTTTGAAAAGCAGCTATGGTTATGATTTTGGGTTGGGGTTATGATTTTTGGTTAGTGACTTTCGACATCAACCGTAGAGCTGTTTAAATAATTTTTGATTACCTCCAAATACATAAAATCATCTCTTAATTCATTTGGAATATCATCTTCAGATTTGATTTTTTTAGCGCAAGAAGCGCTTTCGATTCTTATTGATTTTCTTGGAAAACTTCGATTCTCTGCTGTAGACTCTGCAAATTCTGACATGACAACACTTTTCTGAAACACTTTTCGAAACTTTATTTTTTGTTTATTATTTTATCTGGTTTCAAACGTTGGTTTAACGTTGGTTAATGATTCATTTTCAAAACCGATTATTCATACTAATATTTTGCAATGTATGATTTCCTTATCTCAGACATTTCTTTTAAATGATAGAGTGGACTTGTTGCTCTGTAGGAAACCCTGAGCGCCCCTGCTGAGAAAAAAACAAGGAGTGTCAAATGACCGTATCATGCTGCGAGTGTCATCCATCCATTCATTGGAGCTTGAAGGACTCGTTATCAATTTCTGTGAAATGGGTTATGAACAAACAGCTGTTTACTTCATTTACCAGGTGTAGGCTACAGATAGCCAATCGAGTTGCCTATCGTGCTTAAGGCTATAAATTATTTGTGTAGATTATGTGGTAAGTTAAGTGGTATACGGTAACTTATACTATACGTACTACAGTGAAGTGATGATCGATATACGACAATGAAAGTATCGTCATGTGTATTTGAATATGCGTTGACTTCTGGTTTCAACAATTTCAACTTCGGGAAAGTTTTGAAAACAGCGCAACCTCGGGAAGTCAAAAATATGACGTCGAACCAGTTTTATTGCCAATACAGTATTGTTTGTTATATTGTGGCCTGAAGTTGATCTGTTTCGAGCTCTGCGACAATCTATTAGAACATGTTATTGTACCAATCCTGGTTTAAAGGTGTCCCTTTCGTTTTGACTTGTCTTTTTTATAAATATACCTTTATTTGGAATTAACAGACATACAATACAGTTATACAAATTTTAGTTGGCATGGATCTCTCATCGAGAATCTCGATTCGAGATCAAGGTGGTTAACCCACCATTATCTATCAACGATTTATATTTTGGCTGGAAATGTCATTGTTTGAGTTCTAGATTTCGAGAAAAAAAATTCAAAAAAAATTTCACTTTATTCAAAATTCATATTCGACAATTCGAAATTGAAAACAAAGAGAAAATATACTTTTAACATGGATTACAGTGAAAGGGCAATTACTGGTCGGGTTCAAGCAGCTGCAAAATTGGTCTTGCAGGATTTAGATCCCGAAGCAAAAAAGCGAAGGCAAGAATTTATGTCTGGTAAGTAAAAGTTTTGAAAGAAATCGGAAAAAATATTACACAAACAATTATATAACATAATATTTAAGCTAACTCGACAGTGTGTATCTGTTTTCATATGAAGAAACTTAAAAACTTTAACAAGGCCTTTTTCAATACTTCGAATTTTGCGGGTATACAAGAACTTATGCTGTATGTGAGAATATCAGTTGGTGATTCGAGTAAAGCAACAAAACCAGGTGAAGTTAGGAAAGATGATGGCAAGAAAACTGGAAGAAATAAAACTGTCGTAAGTTAACTGATTTTGAATTATTTGACAGTCATAGAATATGATTCATACTGTAAATATTCTACAAAGGTTATTACATTTTACATTTAGATAAAACAAGTTCAATCATATAAATCGAATATTCAAGATGGTACAGCAGAAGTTATATTCGATCAAGTTAAAAACTTCAGCCACGAAGTTAGTCGTAAAAAAGATTCTCCAGGTAAATTTTCCAACAAATGAGATATGGTCGATATCATATGAAATATCACATAGTCTATGACTCACAGAGACATAGACCAAATGGCCAATACTATAATGAAATATTTTTACAAAATACTTTAGCAAATATGGTGCTTTTTGAGCTGTTATATATTGAAAGTGGTACTATTCGTTCAATTGAAGCAACCGCTGAGAAAGCAGTTAAAATGGCACAGGGAACTGATGATAAGAAAAAGGCCACTTTGATGGGGACTGCCGAAATTCATGTTTGGGAGCTGATTAATGAATCGAACTCGGATCGAATAGTCACTTTAAAATTCAAAGACTGGGTTGGCTGAAAAGTTACAAAAATTACACTTTTATGAAATAATTAATTTATATGATAGAAATGATACAGGCGGTATCATAATTTATGATTCATAAAGCTGATTGTTTCCATCGATCGCCGAACCCTTTCATAAGAGCAGAAAATATGCGATTTAGACATAGAGTTTATTTGTAAATATGGACCACTTGGTTATGGATATTCGCACCAGTTACATGGTTTGAGCGAAAAGACGGCTGCTCAAGAAGTCGAGGACTCTGTCTTCTTCCGACTTCCTGGTATTGATGTGAGTTTTCAGCCTTCTCGGTGACCGTGGAAGCTTAAACGTGATTTAAGGAACGAAAAGGAACAGACGATTGTCTATTGCCTTGTCATATTGGTCACCCTTCATTAATGAAAATGCAATCAAATCAGACAAGCGAAATTGGAAGTCCAATAGTTCGTGCCCAGTTATGGAACTTATCCGAAGATGTGAGTTTTTTGTTCGTTAAACTCTAGTTTGGAAAGTTTATATTAAGTCTGCCTGTTTTCTATCAGAGAATACCCAAGACTGTAATCACTTGAAAAAATTGATTGAAAAGCGATCTAGATACAAGAAAATGGCAACTGAACTACGGGGTACCACATCAGACTCTTGCGAGGTGTTTCTCGCTCTCTTAGGTGTGTCATTCCTAGACCAAACGCAACAGTCCGATGTGGTACCCCCTATCTAAATCATACAGTCAAATCAATTATTTTAAGAGGAACATGTTCCAGAACTTGGCAGAAGAAAATCAGAAGTAGTCAAAGAAGCACTGGAAAATGTAACTCATTTGATCGAGTTGAGTGATGGTATAAATACAAGAGCAGCTGGAAGACGAAATAGAGGCGCTTCCGCTTTCAATAGAGAAGAACTAGGTTTGTCTAATTTTTCACCTCTATACCGGATGCCTATACATCATTTCATCGCCATAACTATAAAGGGGTTTAACTTTCTGGATTTTAGACAATCGTAATATGCAGGGAGGTCTCCTTGGTGTTGGGACAGAAAGTAAAAGAAATATTTCCGTTATTTCAATGCATGGTGGAAACATGAATTTTGGAGAAATGCAGGGTCCGGACGAATCTGACGAAGAAAGTACAGATAATGTCGATTCGGATCTTACTGCCAGTCATGAAAGGTAACGTCAGGACAAACTAGACATATAAATCAACCAAATGAATCAAATTCAAACTTATAAATAAATTTCAGAGGGCCTAGTACAATGCTAGGAAGATTATGGAACACTTTGACAGGCGGACGAGGGAACCTTATGGGTAGATTCAGCACGAGCAAAAACGAGTAAAAACTATTTTATCATTAAATTGTATATCACTGCCAAATGCGTTAAATAAAACATCTAATCCATAAGATTTTCTCTTGCTAAGTTCAACAAGACCCAACACAATGAGTGGACTCTGGTCAACCTTTTCTAGTGGACTTCGATCCTGATAGAGTCCGTAGATTTGTAAAATGTTTTCTTTTTGTAGTTTTCATGATTCATGAACTTGAAACGTGGTCTGAATCAGAATTAAAATGAGAAGGAGAAGAATCTTCGAGCGCGTAGGTTAACTTACTCCAATTGGACAATTTCTCGATTCTCGCCCCATTCAATCAACCAAAACACAATTTTCATAATTACTAAAAAGAGAACCTATTACATATATAATCAACAGGACGAAAGAAAAGTCAATTCTCAAAGAACCAACCATCAAAGGTGAATGTGATTCATTGGGATGATCTGATGTGTTTTTTTTTATTTAGAAAATCAATTTTTAAATGCAAATAAACCTTTTCGTCAAGGATTGAATAAAAATAGGGTTCGGTTTGGTAATATTATAAAATGGGAGAAATAGAGAGATTTTTGATTTTTTTTTTTCGAAACTATTTGCACTCAACAAACACTATATCATTTTATGCATTTTGCCCGTTCATATGTCAGATCGGTTCATTTCATAAGATGCACTCTTAAATTCCTGCCTGTGATATGCATTTTATTATCTTCGAAATGGTTTCATATGCAAGATAAGGTAAAAGTAGCATGTTGAGTTGGCTCTGAAATCCAGAAACAAATAATTAAGTTTTGGGTATTAGGTAGGCTGTGGTTTTTTTTAATATTTGAAGCAGTGCTTTGGACCAAAAATTTTTGCTGTCCACATATGGCTCGTTTAGACGCGTCTGACCCGAAAATCCAGCACTTGGGAAAATTCTCAAAATGATCAATGGTTCACAATGACCTTTTGAGGTTGACGGTGAACCATTTTTGTTGTCCTTATTTCAAGGAATATGGGTTCTTTTGAGGACTCAGTTTAATCGGACCCAAAAGATTTAATCTATTCAACGCCCGGCGTTGTCCTCTGCAAACCGTATACAAAATTCAATCACTTTTAATTGTAAAACGGCCACAAGTTACACATCAAACGGGTTAAAAATTAACCTTTTGGCGATCAGACAAGGAATGTTACATTTCGCCATAAATGATTTCGAGTCATTTTGAGGTCCAACGTAATGCATATGCTGATCAAGCAAAATAAACCATCTTATATTTTATGATCTATTTGACTTTTCGTGAACTCACAAAATATATGAATGGATTACCCTAGACACTGTGTACTTTTTAACATATTTCGCTCCACAAAATCGTCGTTCTTCAAAATCGCACGATTTAACCCTCACATGAGCTAAAAGAAAGTAATTTAATTGATTTATATTCAGACCAAATCTGGTCAAATCCATTTGAAAATGCTAAGTATCAATGTATGATATAGAAATGGTTACTCTCGACATTGACTCGAATTCTCCTGGTAAGTTTCATTTGATCAGATCACCGGAAAAAATATTGTAGACTAGACGGAAATAGTCAAGAATATTATTACTTTATATTAATCATAATATAAAAATTACCAATATTTTTGTGGCAATTTTGAGAAAAATGCCAAAGTTCTGCTTATGAAGAAGCGTGATATGGACGTCTACAATATTTCGTTTCGGCGTCTGTTGAATGAAAAATATTTTTTAATTGAAAGCTTAGAGCCAACTACTTCTGGACCAAGCAGCTCAAATGATGAAGCCACCTCAAATATAAAACGAAGAAGCCCAACAATCCTTATCGTGGTTATGACTCAGGTATTCATATTATTTTATATTATAATATGTACTCGTGATGTAGACTGACTCAATTGTATCACCATCAGCCAGATCCCACCTCAGTTTATGATTCATAATCTAATAAAAAAATAAATTCAAATCGTGCTCAAAGATGTGTCTCCAATTATAGCACAAGCCAAACAATAGAGCTACCCAATTGTTATGGTTTGAGAGGAAAGTGAGAAATCAACTTTGACCAGAATCGAGAAATGTAAATTAAAAATTTTTGTTCAAATGTATGACCATGAAAAATCGTCAGATACAGAGTCCAGTCTCGAAATAACACTTGGTACGTTAATAATTTACATTTTTTTATTTCATCTATTCAATTCTTAAAAGTAAGATTATGGTCCCATCGCTCTCGAATTAAATGATATTTCGTAATCTTCCGCAAAAATTTTTGATACATTGTTTGTCTGAAATTGTCATAACAAATAAAAAGTAGTTTCATCGGAATTTCAAAGTCATAAAAATATTTTTAGATACTACGAATGACCATGACCGAAGTCTTCTTAGTAACAGACGAACCACGGGACAAAATCGCAGATCGTCAGTAAGAAAGAAATATCCTCCAGAATGGTACAAAACTTTTATAATGCTAATATATGCAATAAGCTGCCTAATTGCAATGACTTTCATTGAAACGATTGTTCATGATCGTGTACCAGGTAATATAATACTCACTATAATAGACCGGCCTCAATGTGGTATAAAATATCATATTATTTAAATTATACATTTTAGACCAAAACTCAACTGAGCCACTCCAAGACGTCGCATGGACGAAATTTCCGGGTTCTTTATGCATATTGCTCATAAACAGGGTGTCACACATTAGAGTGAGACACCCGGTCTTGAACTAACATATGTAAAAGTGGAACACTATGTCTTAAACGTGCAATTATAACGGAACACCTTGTCTAGAACTTGCACATATTATAGTGTAACATTTTACACATGATGCCACATGAAAGTGTTACACTATAATGTGTGTAAGTTATAGACCAGGTGTTCCATTATTTTGTGCGCACGTTAAAGACCTTGTGTTCGCCTTTTATGTATGTAAGTTCAAGACCGGGTGTCCCGCCCCAATGTGTGACCCCTTCGTTACCTTCTGTACCTGACCCTTTCTTATAGGGGTGTCACGTGACTATTTTAAATTCCTTCCAAATCCCGTTTTTGTTTTCGTACTGCCTACCAATAAATATGATGCGTACAGTGGTGTGCTAAAGATTGACATATTTCACCAGGGCTAAAAATCCTGAAATATGTCAAATATTTTAGAATGACGTCAGTAGAGGAAAAGAATGATACTGTGGGGTCAACAGTATGGATGACGAGTCAGGAGACGTCGGATCAGTACCTGAAAAGACCGAAGAAGGACCACCGAAAAAGAGAAAACCTGTAAATGCACAAGAATTAAATTGTTTTGATATCTCACCCGCAGCAGATAGATATGAAAAAGTTATATGCATAGGAATGTTTCAAATCAGTCTGCCCAAAGTGGCCAAAATTCATTTCAGTGTTTTGAGTTTTCAGTGGTTCCCACTAAAACAAACCTAGACGTTTTTCAAATTGGCCGCCAGTGGTTTCAATGATTTCTGCGAGATGCAATCGTTAGCAAACATATTTGACATTTATTATTGTAGTAGTCTGTTGACATTCGATTTCGTGGTCAAATTTTGCTAAGATTAAAAAGTTATGAAGTTCGAGAGGAAATCCTACCAGAACAGTTTTTTGAAAGATATCGAACGACTGTGAGAAAACCTAGAAAAAGATCATGTGATGA
>SCLD01098876.1:0-10832 GCA_004367895.1 Oikopleura longicauda | reverse complement strand
TTTTGTTATTCAAGTAGACGAATCCGGCTGAATCGATTCGCAAACGATTATATTTATTGTCCGATACGATATGATGTTCGGCTATGCTGTTCGCATTCGGGAAATAAATGTCTTTAAATCGTTGATTAAATTTTCAAATTTTCACGTGGATTCGATTTGATTTATTTATTACCAGACATCAAAAATCTGCCACGGGAGTTTTCGTGTGTGAATTTTGGGCTATATACACGCAATACTTTGTATCTAGAAAAAAACGGCTTCCTGGTAACCATAATTGTTCAATGAAGTTCAAATCCATGGTTAAAATAGTTTTGTTATTCAGCTGTTCTTCACCCGAAATATCCGGAAACATCATTCTCGGATCCTTTCAATATGGACTTTGAATAAAAAAACATACAATTTTGGCTTAAAACGTTATTATCACGCTATTCGATCACAGGTTTCACATGAGGAATTTACTCTGGCTACAGTCCGCGGCGGACCGTCCGCCACTTAATTGAGCTTGGTGGTCCACGTATCCATTCCTGCCATATTTGTTTCAATTCAAAAGTCAGTCCAAAATTCATTTCGGTTTCATCGATTTGATCAAACGAAGATATGGACAAACTCAGACTTTTCATTGATATCCACGGTTATCGAGACAAGATCCTCCGTTTGGGGGATACTGTGTACGACTCGAAACATTGCTAGGAAGATTGTACCGTCTAGTAGCACTTTCGTAATATTTTACGAAAACGGCGGTAAAAATGGCTCAATGTAAGTAGTCCCAACGGAGGCATGCCACAGTATGGGAAAAAGCCATAATTCAGTGGGATTTTTTTTCGTTTTTTCGAGGCGGGAGTTTCTACGGGAGATGGGTGCGAAAAATAAAATACAAATATCAAATAAAGATAGAGTTATCATTTCCTTACATTGAGGGGAGCTATATCATCAAATGGCCTCCATATTTTATCATACTTACATGAACATAAACTTATCAAAAGAAAAAATATTGGTTTCATATTTTTTTCTATTTACGCTCTATGCTGAAAATATTGATTTAAAAAATTTCAACTTTTGAAAAAAACTATTTATCTTCCATTTTTATACGGTCAAATAAGATCGTTTGATAGAATTATCACATATTACTGAACAAGAGTTCAAAATGGAACTACTGGAAAGCGCTAGTTCAAGTTGAGCCGTTCAACGAATGGCAGTGGAAAACATTTTATATATCATATATAATATATGGCAATATTTTATACAATTTTATACATTTTATATATGGCAAATAAAACTGCATGTATTTGACTTTTCTATTTCCGTTTCTTCGCTTCAGTTCTTCTTCTCTATCTCGCCGTTTCTGTTCTTGACTCGTCTTTCGATTTTGATTTCGCCTAACTCGTCTTATAGATTTCATTTGTTCGTTTGAATGCAAGTTTTTCGCTTCATAATCTGCCTTTATCGAGGATACCGGTGATCAAATTAAGATAGATAACAGTGCACCACCGAAACACAAAAGATTATTCAGGGTGTTGCTGTGTCATGAGTGTCAAAAGTCGACCTTGCAGTACACTATTACATGTTTTGATTGGATCACTACGATGCCTGTTACAAGACACTCATTATACTAAAGTGCCACAAGTTGACTAGACTGAATGTTATCAGAATCCCTGTCTTTAGTTTAATCGGTCCAACAAAAATTGAATTTTGAATTTCTCCAAAAAGGGTTGTCATCAAACTCAAGAGACCACCAAGCCACGCCAAGCCAATCAGAAGCCAGCATAGCGCCATCATGCGGTAAACTGATAGAAAGCCAGAATCTGTGATGAATTGTGGTCAAAGATACCACAGTAAAGTACCATGCATCGAGATATGACCAACCTTCAATTATACTGAACAGGTACGCCGGAATCAACGACAGAAGACCTGTGCCAAGTAAAATATATCTTAACCCAAAAAGTCATTTTAAGTAATCCGAGATCATTTCGGGGTCATGCGGAGTCATGCGGAGTCATTCGGGGTCATTCGGGGTCATTCGGGGTCATTCGCGGTCATTCGAAGTCATGAGAGGTTATTTCAGGTCAAAGAGGAAAAAACTCACATGATAAATACAGTGACTCTGTACTGTGTCCTTCGACGTTTCCCAAATAATGATCTTTCACAATTTTCGACCCAATGCATCAAACCATCTCCAATTTTAGAAAGTAAAAACCCGCATTGGAGATCATTGAAGGTCATTTGAGGTCATTTGAGGTCATTTGAGGTAATTTGAAGTCATATTAATTAAACCGTAGCTATAATCGCATAGAGCACTGTGAAAACTTTTCCCGCAATCGTGATTGGATAAACATTTCCATAGCCAACTGTTGTCACGATTGTTGCAGCGAAGAAGAAAGCATTCTTGTAATTCCATATGTCTGATTATAGAGTAATATATTTAACTGATACAGTATGACTCATACTCACTTGAACATTGAAATCCTTCATCCGTATTGAGGGCCTGTTGCACAGTTGGATGTTCAACATTAATTGCTGTCAACAATGATCCTTTTTCCAGTTACAAATCTGAATTTTGACATCCAAGTATCACTAGAATGTCATATTGAAGGTATGTTTTACCCCCAAATTGAACAAAAATTTTACAAAAAATAATTGTTTAGGAAAATCTTTATCAGAAATTTCGGAAATTTTTGATTGAACAACAAAATTTTGTGAAACTTTTTGAACGGATCCTTCGTTTGCAAAAATAGAGCCAGTTCCATTCGGACCATTATTCTTCATTGATGGAATCAAGCATTCGAGATATAGTTGTTCAGTCTTGGAAGATTTTTCAAAATGATTCTGATAAGGTTATACTCCCAGCCAATCAAAGATCGATTCTTGATTAAATTTTTTTAAAATTTTTGAAAGGATGAATTTGAAAATCTTTCCTCAGTTAATAAGTCCTTGCATTTAAGCAGCTGTTGCACTCTTATCATGGCTCAAAAGCGATTTTTTCGACGATGATGTCATAACTTTTGAGTCATCACTTATGACGTCACCATAACGATTTTGAGCATGACCTATGGTTGAGATTCTTTTCGGTTTGTTCTTTTTCCAACTGCATGACATTAGAATCAGCATTTGCCTGCAAGGCATCTTTTGTCAGCGTTTCGATCTTGTCATTCAATGTCATTTCGGTTCGTATCTTAAAACATTTTTGGAAGCTTTGAAAATAAGTTACATCGGTTGGTGATCAGTTTTGGATATGTCATTGGGCATGATGAATGGAAACAAAATCCAGAGGAAACGACTGACGTCATACACCCTAAATGAACCTTGTCTCAAACTATGCCACCCACCTATGACGTCATGGCCCAACAACTCAATGATGACATCAGTGTCACATCACTAGATTTGAAAATCGTTTTGGATTTTGTTTCCGTGGGACACGCTCGACAACTCATGTAATTATTTTGAAATTTTACTTTTCTCCGTAACGGATCTTATGCAACAAGTGAAGCTGTCCAAATTTAACATATTTTATAACACGAGTTATGCCGGCCAGAAATAATTTCAAACGTTTTCATTAAAAAGGAACCAATCAACGAAGGGGACCTGCGATGCAGATAAATAAGACTGATTTGATGCAATTAAAACCTTTATTTATAATTTAGTTATGCTGTTCAACAAAGTAGTAATATAACTCACCGGAAACCAAGGAATGAAACTAGTTGGGACCTCAATTTGACTCGCAACGATCACAACTAAAGTTTCAATATAAGAAGAGATTTCAGGTAATTACAAACTGTACCTTAGAGTGCACTGGCGGTAAGTATAAGTACAGTTGCAATAGGTGAGATATGATGTTCAACAAACTTAAATAATGACTTTAACACTTGGTACTAGTTAAGGGTGTCAGTACCTGTCGTTATGAGTTTGTTGGAGCTTAGAAAAGCTTTCAATTTGTTGTTCAACAATAACCTGTAATACTGGTTAATATAAGAATTGGAATGGCTATAAATCATACCTGTGTGACTGTATCACTATGATTTATTGGTCAGACTCGCTGTAAGGACACCAGTAAGGGAAAGTTATAAACTGTACACTTATGATGATAAAGTTTTACCTTTTTATATAAAGAGTACTGTTTGACTGAATTGATGATCAGCAGTTTGTGGTGGACTAAATCACATTTAGTACCGTACCATAATGATTATAATTACCAAACCTTTTGAGTGTGGTAATTGAGTATAATGATTTGATGTTCAACAGCGTGACAGTTTCCAATGCTTAAATCCACTTTACGAGTCACTGACTTTAAACTTATTAGTTTTACCTTTTTATTTTGGTTCTCTAAGTTAGTGATTCGTTAAGTGTTTTTCGCAATTGATCGAGAGCAATTAATATTGATTGCTTCTAGATGCTTCTATATAGGAGTCTCTAGAAATGTCCCTCAATTTGAGCGTGGGGGATGTTAAAAAAGAAAAAAATGAACTTGATCATTTTTTAACACAATTTTAATTGTTCTCGATTCTAAGACTAATATAGGATCCTAAAGTGATGTTCAACAGATTATTTAAGGATAAGTTCTGAGCTTAATTCAATATCCCAACGTATCCCTTTCAAGTTGACCTTGTAATTCGGCGGACATGTTCGCCATTTGAGACCGGAACCATCGATTTAGAAATTTCGTAATCATGGTTTCACGTTTTGGACCGTTTGGGTTTTTTGGACTGGATTTTTGGACTTTTTTCATAACTGAGCCTAATTTTTGACGTGGTAAATTTCTTAAGGGGGTGCTATGATTAGAGCCGATTCCATCTAGGATATCGCATTTATCTTGTTTAGACAAATTCAATCGTCTTTTGCATTTTAAAAAACTAACATCTAAGTATGAATCATGTGTTGTATCAACATTTTTTGATAAATCAAAAGCATCCATGACAGGCATGGGTTCCTGAACCGTACGACCGGAGTCGATCGAGGACGAGCTCGACTGGTCAAACTTTTCTAGAACGTTTTCGACTGACCAATTATCGGACTGTGACGGACTGTGGGCGGACTTTTTGTCCAATGAGTGAGGACTTTGTTGATCAACATTTTCTGGTATAAGACCCATAGACATTTTTATGTCTGAGTGAACTTCAAGTTTTGGGTCTGTCCAAGAGAAAAATATCGGGACTTTCCTAGTATGATAGACTGCACTGGAGAAAATGGCGATTCTATGGAACATGGGGACCATGGTGGCATAACAAATGATTTTCCAACCACTGGCCGTAAAATTTTGGGTCCGTTGGAGCTCAATGAGCGTGTCGTACAACAATTTACAGGTCTGGTCACTGAATAGGTCTTTCGGTTTACGGGTTTTTAGTATTTCATTAAGATCAGCCGCTTTAACTTAAATATTGAGCTGAATTTGAGACTCTTCAACGGTATATTTTTCCAATATTTTCCGTTATGTTCCTCATTAGGCAGCGAATTTACCAGGATTTTTTCACAGAATAAATCATAATTATCAATTTCATCCAAAATAGAGTCGTTTTCCGACAACGGAGGTGACGCGTGTTTTTTAGCTGCTTGGCTTGCCAATGCTGAAATTGCCGCATTTTTGGGTTTTTGCCTTGTCCTAATTCATATTTTTTTATATTCTAAATCCTAGTTCCTATACTTCTAGACTTTCTAGAAGTTCAAAATTTTCATAATTATT
The DNA here is from genome assembly GCA_004367895.1 of Oikopleura longicauda. Lineage (NCBI taxonomy): Eukaryota > Metazoa > Chordata > Appendicularia > Copelata > Oikopleuridae > Oikopleura > Oikopleura longicauda. The sequence continues at coordinate 5,161 of SCLD01098876.1, read as the reverse complement.
TTACCTTTTGTTCGAATATCTCGGCATTCTATTTTCAGTTCTATTTAAAGTTTCTAGAACGTTTAAAAATCTCGTTTTTTATTTTTTCAGTTTTTAATTTAGTTTCAATTTTTTGTGACTTATGACAGGTTCTGAAAAAAATGATGAAAAGGCGCCAAATTGGATTTGGTTCAATGGACGCTGGGAAAAGCGCCAAATTGGATCTGGCCCAATGGTCGCTACCTCACCTGAACCGGTTCGTTGGGTATATGAGCCTCCTGGTCCATTACCTTCACTAGCCGTTACTGATGACGTCATTCACCAACGCTTGGAACGTTCCTGTCCTGACGTACAAGTTGTCCGACGACCCATTTTCAACATAAGTAAGTTTTTTTCATTCTGATGTACAACATTTTGAAACTTCTTCTAAGTTTTAAATTTTAAGATGAGTCCGAGACTCATGATACAGCTGGTAACCCTATTGTGTGGGTTCTTTTTGGCATTCATTCACCTACTAAACGTCCTCAACTTTATGCTAAGCATATTCAAACTTATCCGGACAACTATAGACTCGGTTTTGGTGTGTTGCCGCTTGACACTCCGTCAACTTCAACAACAACTACACCAACTACCTTGGCTACATCGATTACTTCGACACCAGCTGATCAGATTGACCTAAATTCACTCGACACTGTCCCTACTCATCTCGCTACTTTTTTCATTCCTAAATTAGTTAGAATTCAAAAAGTGGTGCGAGTTGTTCAGTACCGATTGGATGAGGCAACGAAAACATTTCGTTGGCATATGTTGGCTCAACCAATGCGGGATACTTCAACTTCATCTTCTCAACCCTGTTTCCGGGTTAGTTGTCCAAATTTGGACAAAAAACATGATTTTGAATCCGTTTTTTGGTTCTTGCGCCACTATAACACTCGAGCTGACGGTACTTATTACCGTGCAACACCTGGTCCTGTCGGTGATTCTAGTGGTTATGGTGAATTCGGCTCTCTTGCTCCCTCACGTGATCGTAAGTTTACATTTTTTGAATTTTGATGAACAACACTTATTTTTATTTAGTACTTAAATTGGCTTTCAAACAGGGTTTTCGGTGGCAAATCACTTCTCAACCCGTTGCTGCGACACCGCTTGACACTCCTCCTGTGAATGTCTGGTCTAATCCTAAGCCTATTTATCCTGCTTCAACTGGTTCTACTATTCCAACCGGTTGTGAAGCACTTGGTTGGGAATTACCCGGGCCTTTGGGTTGGGGTTTTTCATCTGTTGCTGATACTCCAGCTTTGCCATGGTCTTTGGGACCGGTTCCACCTTTGTCAACTTCAATACCTCAACATCCTAGACCTGGTGGTTCTGAACCACGCTTGACTCGCTCGAAAGCAAAGTCAACTCGAAACCGTTCGGTTTCGAAATCGCGACCAACTCAAACTGCTTCGACTTCAACGCCGACTCCTCCGGTACCACCTCCATCTTTGGTGGTTGCACCTGTAACCACTTATGGTGTGCCAGGTTCTTCCCGAGTTGGTTTAGATATGGTAATTTTTTATTTTTAACAATCTTTTGCGATTTAAACCGAATGACTATACTAATGTTATTCGTTATCCTATCGAATGGCAACGATATCTGAGTCGTCCAGTCGTTTTACTCGGTCGCTGTCCTATGAGTAAGTGATATTATGATGTTCAACATTCTAATACTAAAAAAAACTTTCTATTTTAGACGTTTGGTCTACTCAAGGTCATTTCAAAACCAGACGGGTCACTTTGACTGCTATAGCCGTTCGTGAACCTACACCACTTATATATAAGTTAGCTAAGCATCATTCTCAGTTAACTTATTGTAGTTGTGTTCCCGACAACTGGATTTATTGTCCCTTAAATGAATCCGCGTAAGTAATTTATAATTAATTTGATTTGTTTTATTGATGTACAACATGTATTTAGTTTATGTCAATATCGACGTGGTTTAGTTGAATGTCATGGTCAACGTAGTAGTGACGTTTTGAAGACTGCTTTTATGGAAATTGGGCAATGTTTACCACTGGAATTGAAGACTGAAATGTCTATCAATGACCGACGACGCCACGGTCAAACCTATCCTGGGGCAATAGAGCGACGTTTATGGACTGTGATGCAGTCTGAGACTACTAAGGACGGTATGTTGTTCATCAATTTGATAATTTTAAACTTAATTTTGCTCTTTAGTGCCCCTCAAACGATTGTTGGAGTCAAAATTGCTTCAATTTGATTATCACAAGCTGATTTTCAGTATTGGTGGACAACCTAATTCAACTGCTGAAACTAAGCTTTTTATGAGTCTTCGGGTAAATAATTTTTGATGTTCATCAATTTAGAATTTTCATTTTCTTATTAAAAACAGCTTAGACCTATTTTAAATCATAAATTTAGCGTTTTATTCATGGTCTTACTGTACTGCCATACTACTCTGGTGCTGCTTGTTCTGATGCTGACCGTGATATAATGCTCAAGTCACTTTATTTGGCTCGCATGGATTGTTTTGTTACCGGTACTGGTGACAACGGTTGCATGGAACCCGTCGCGTTGACTGAATTAAATGCTCATTCTGATCCTAATTTTGTTGCTCGACAATACCGACGTGGACCTGACGGTAATAGATTATCTGGTGGATTTGGATTTGTATTTTGGCCACACGTGACTCATGGTATGCATCGTGCACGCACCATGGTGTTAGACTTGGGAGTTTGGAAACTGAAACACATAATTCATTTGATGTGTAAGTTTATGTTATTCTATTTTTAATTTTGATGAGCAACATTTTCTAAATTTAATACTTAGGTGGACTGGCGCTGTTGAGCAATGAATTTTCGAAAAACCAGTTGCCCGATGTCAGTGCTCAACGTGAAGAGTCCTGGGGTGTTAACGTTCTCAACCGAGAATGTTATGCACAATGGATTGCATTGGCTGGCAGACTGGGTATGACTAGTGATTCTGTTCAGAATACTGCCACCCTTCGAAAATGGATGGTACAACAAGGACCAGTTCCTTCTACAAATCGTGTGGCTGATCGACCTGGTCGATCACGTGTTCGTCGTCACGATGAGATGAGCGGTCGCACCGATAGTGCTGACCGTTCAGAATGGGTCCGTGGACGATATGATCGTCAAAGAACTCAATCTCGATCACGATCACGTGGTTCAAGCCTGAATCGAGGATCTAGTGGCCGTTTCATGACTCGAGATGATTACTAAGGTAAAAACTTAATTTGATGTACAACATATAACATAAATATAATTCAATTTAACTGTCGATTTTAGATATGGCTCACCATTTTGTCAATTTTGACTAATGTGACGATTTCTTCAAGACCAATTTTCTAAAAAATTCTTGCCACATTATTTCACGGAACCTCTCTATTTTCAATAAAATATATTTTTATAATTTTAAATGACTCATAATTAGCATAAGTGGATAAAAATGTGGTAGAGTGAGTAATTTAGTTAAACAACCCGTTTAGCTGTTGCATTTCTATGCAGTAAATTTTCCAATCGAGTGTGGTGATTGGTGTAGTATAATAAATTATTTGATGATCAACAACTTTCGACTTATCTATTAATAATAGATAGGGAGATGAGAATGAAAAATAAAAATTTTTTAAATATTGGCACTGAATATTCGCTTAAGAGATATTATAAAAGAAGCGTTATAACAGATGATCTACTTATTTTGGTGGTAAGTTACCCTTCTGATTGATAAAATTGGGTTTGGAATCGATTTCGAATTGGTCGTTGATCCAAATCTGGTAATACTTGGTCTTTTTCATCATTTTCGTCGTTTGTTGTACTGTTTAATACGTTTTCTTCGTTTAACATTTTCTTCTTTTTGTATGCCGTCTGCAGCCTTTTGAATCCATGAAGAGTCCTCCAACAACTTCAAAGTCTCATGAGACGTTGACGGTACTGCTTGCATTGTTGATGATCCATTTAATTTATCAGATTCATTGGCAAATGTATTTTCCATTTTTTGCATACTTAGTATTAAATGTGGTATTTGCCGATTTAGTATTTGCTGAACAACATTTATATCGTCGAAATCTTCGTCAGTTATAATGTATTGGGGTTCCGGAGTGTTTTTCAATGACGCAACTGTTCCAAATTCATTTGTGCTTTTTCTAAGTTGACCTACTAGATTGACTTTGGCGTCCAAATTCACCTTTATATGACGAGCTATTCTTTCAAATGCAACATTTTTCTCCGGATTGTTTCCACTTTCAACCCCTGACCGTTTTAAGGTCACACATTGTCTTTTGTAATCAATTCGAATGATTATATATAAATTTGGTCGTTGATCATTTTTCATTCAGCGTTACCAAATCTCCAATTTTCATTTTTTCAAATTTGATTTTGTTGTTCAACATAGGATCATTTAATTCGGGATTTTCATATGGACGAACATTCATTCTTTTTACGTGTTTTTTCATAAAATTTCGTTTATCAGTCGATTCTCGTTTTTGTTGGCGAATTGATTGAATATCTTTGAAATATTGTTGAGCATCAATATCCAAGGACTGCATGTTAGCTGGATTTATTCCAGTAAACAGTTGGCTAGGTGTATAGCCTTTGCTATTTACAGTGGTGTTACACTTTTGTGTTGCAAGTTGTGCGCACGAATCTGCTTCTAATGCCGTATTCTGTATGTAATATGCCATATGTTTACTGAATTGACATATCTTACCATCCAATTCCGGAATGATATTACGGGAAAGTGTCACACTTTCGTGAATGTGTAGTTTGATGTTCAACAATTTCATCATGTTCTGGACTTTATCAGTTTTGTGCCATGAAGCCGCATCGCACCGTAATTCAATAGTTGGTTCATCAAGTGCATGTGGTGCCAATATCGATCGTAACATAATTACGGTTGCTATAAAATCTTCAGCTTTTGGATTGCTATTTATAGGTATTGTAACCATAAATTGTGAAATTGCTTCGATTGCAATCATGAATTTCACTGTTTGACCATTTCGTTGCCGATGAATTTCATCACATAAAATTTGTTTGAAAAAATTATCGGCCATTTTTACTGGTTTTTGATTGGCTTTCGTGTACTTGGCTTCATTACGTAACAATGTACATGGTACACACTTTGATACGTACTGATCTACCATGCTGCGCATGTTTTCGAATTCA
>SCLD01098865.1:0-10834 GCA_004367895.1 Oikopleura longicauda | reverse complement strand
TTTGAACGGCTTCTGGAAAATTTGACGATTTTAAAGAAATTGATTTCGTTTCCTCAAAAAATGCTTTTATCAGGAATTAAAAGGTAGGCTCGAAAACCACGAGGTCCGTTACCCAGTGAATAGATTTTAAAGTGGGATGCATCTTTCTAATATTGTTTGTTTGTTTGTTTGTTTGATTTATTACACCAAACTAGAACTAATGTAAACAAAAGTTCTAAGCGGTGATTAACAGTTAAAACACAGATAAGCTGTCATACAGTAAAATAACAGTTATTTAAAGCATTTGCAAAGTTTCTATGTATTTATAAATAAATAATGCAAAAAGGTAAATCGTATAAATCGTATAAATCGTGAACAAATGCAATTCGTAGGTTCCATTAAACAGTCTGATTCCGGTAATTTTGCAGATGTCATATCATATTCTCCAGTTGCAATTGTTGATTTCTTTCTTCTTCATGTCTTCTTTACTCCAACCAGAAGAAGGGGGGGGTTTCAATACTTTGGTGTTAAAGCCATACTTAACCAGATGAAACCGGCATCCCGCCGGCGATGGCTTACCTGCTTTCAACCACCCCTGTACCCCCCCTATAGAAACCCCGTGATGACTCAGAGGTCATCACCAGTTCTCTGTTTCTAAATATTTAAAGAAGACTACCTGTTCGTGTATGAGAATAGAGGCTATAAATTGCAAGAAATCCAACATGACTCATGTTATGTAATTAACTAATGATACTTTGTTTCGTCTAATGATATGCAAATTTCATGTGAATCATTAATCACAAAACTTATTTTTTGCAAAAATTGGGGCATAGGAATCCTAGTGGTTGGTCGTTCTAAGTGCAATTACCATATAGATTGTCCTTTCGGACTTTCTCCCGCTTATTCGGTTCGATCATGAGTTGATTATTTATTAGATAGTAGTGCACTAGCCAATTTTCGAACCCTGGCCCTCCGCACTAGGTTTTGGAGTCCTTGCCATCTGAGCTATGCCCACATTTATTTCTGCACGGATATCAAGCATATCTACCACATTAACTGAACTGCCTAACTCATCAAATTGCAATATAATTTCGCTTGAAGACTTTTTCCATTATTTATTTGCATTCCTTTCACGTACAGATTGATCATTCTACATGCATTTCATCTCTTGCAATTCCACGCTCTCTCGGTCCTGCTTTTACCGTGATAAACATTCGATTAACTCCGTTCATTCTGCAAACATTGTACTGCCCATACTCAAATCCATTGCATTCCAGTTTTTCTAAATATTCGTGGTCTGGTAGGTCAGCCCACGCATTTGATGGAGACACTACAGGGAGTGCCAATATTTTCATTGCAAAATCACGTCTAAGCTCATGCCCGAAGCTGTGGTCAGCACCAGTGCGTTGCAATTCATTCCGATCCATAAAAGCAACTACGATCTTAATTCCTTCATCCTCGAACTCATATCTGTACACCAAGTAGATTTTGGTTCCATCAGGTAAAACTACCTCCGTCATTCTAAATTCCGATGCAATTAAACAGTTAGTCTGTACCTAGTCCAAAATTTTATTCACAGTTGAGAAATAGTCAATTTAAGCCTAAACTTGCATCACGATGTGTGACATTTGTCAGATGTCACAACATTTCAAGATTTAATTGCAATTATTAATAATACGAAAAGTTTGCATATGACTACAATAAGAAAACAGTAGAATTTTCAATTTCACCAGATTTTCAAATTGTCACATTTTCAAATTGCCATTTTATCCATAAACTGTCCGATTGCATTCTTTCAATGGCCATAGTTTTCGTGTCAGGCTGGGAGCGTGATTCGGTATCTTACCACGTCCTTGAAAGAACCATGAATCATGGACAAGCACCTTGCTGAATTCAGCATCTTTCAGCTCTCTTCCCACAAATCGCAGCTTTTTTCTCCCCTTTAACTTGCAAATGCTCACATCACCTTTCCATTTCTTCAAATCTGTTCCAATTGCTAGATCAGACGTGATAACGACCCCAGTGCATTGCATATGGATCATATGTTCCCTTGCATGACTAGGTTTTTCCACTTCCTCGTCATTAAACATAGACCTAACCCGTCCACATTCTTCGAATTTTGCAAAATAGCTCCAGTCACAATAATTAAATTGGCCTAAATTGATTTTTCATGCTTTCGGAAATTGATCGGAATTGACTATCAAAAACAGTTTATATGCATTAAATTACCTAGTGAGAATTGAAATTGCACTATTAGTTTGTTGAGACCCAGCATTGAGCACGGAGACTGTCCCGCCAAGTGCATGGAGAGCCCTTCTCTGAGACTATCCATCAAATAGTACTCCGCTATTCTTGCAAATCGAGCTTTTGTTGCCATCCATTCGGGTTCGCTGAGTAGAAAAATCTTGGACAACAAACCAATAGCCTCCACCTTTGCAACTGAACGAAACCATTTTTATTCCATATTTTCTCTTAAAAATGTAGCTTTACCTTCATCCGTATCCCTTCGATCATAGCACACTTCCAATCTCTCAAAAAGTGCATTTGCCCAGCAGTTTTGACAGCCCGTTCTGCAATCATCGACCTTCAAGTTTGCAATAATACAGTCAGCTTCGATCTGGGTTTGACCTTCAGCGTGGTCCGCCAAAATTACCAAGATTTGCAAAAGTCGCTTGATTTCTATGAAATTAAACAATTATATATGAAAGACGCTTCCGGGAAGTTACCTTTAATTTGATTAATCCATAGATTCATTGAAACTGCAAGCCTAGGTTCATTAATGAATACTTTCGTATCATCAAATGAAGTCTCGGCCAACACTCCAGGTAAAACCGCTGCAAATTCAAATCTAACCTTCTCCATTGCAAGTTTTTTCGCCCGAACTTTTGCAACCTCCACGATTCTCATGCTTGAAAAATCATCATAGGTGCTCCCTCTAATTGGCTTTCCCATCTATTAATTATGATTACACTCTGTTTAATTATAAGTTAATAATCACCGTAATTGCAATTTTGGCATCAAATTCATCAGCCAGAGAGATCGGAAATCCTTTGTATTCGGTTTTTATTTCCGGCTCAAGAAGACTGAAATCAGAGTCCTGATATCTAGAAGCAAAATCAGATTCTGTTTCAGGATATCCAGATCCGATTCCATTCATACTTTCTTGCAATGCTGGTGTTTTCCAACCATTTGAGGTTAACTCATCTTTTTGCTGCGTTTCACCCAGGTATCCGACGATGATATTTGACTTGTCACTGATTCGGGTAGAGTTGTAAATCTGGCCTGATTGAAATAGAGTGATTAACCTGGTTTATTTACCCAATTCAATACCTTTATCAAAGCTTTTGCAATCATCATCAATCGAACTCCAGCTGCAAAGAATTCTAACTTTGTTGTGACCCAAGTTGGTTGAATGCAAAACCGGTGGATCGAAAGTTTCTGGATCAGAAACCTCATTTGCAAGCACTTTCCACGATAATCCCGAAGAATCAGCACTTTCAGCAAATGACCCTCCAGATTCGGTTTGTCCGTTGGAAAAAACTCCAGATTCCTTCGTTTCATCACCATTTCTGAATGATAAATCCATTTCCATCTTATCATTATTCCCAGGAACCACGACATTCTCAGTTGCAAGTACAATCTCCGCCATTACCAAAACAGTCTAAATGAAGTCGTATTACGTCATGAATTTGCAAGTGCTAGTAATCTAATTAATTTAATTGCAATAATGAAAATTTCCTAATTTTGCAAAAAGATTTTTAATATAAATTTTCTAAATGAATAGCGGCTTCTATAATTTCAAGTTTAACTGGACATGGAATAAATTGCAATCCAATTGAGCGAATTTTAGCACTACCAGTTTCAAGACCCATGCAAGCATCAACTAGTATTTCAAAATCCACCATTGCATCAATAATTTCCAGTGTGACCGAATCTCTGATAGCCTTTTCTGAATCATGTCCGAGCACCAGATATGTAAACGTGCCACAAACTGCCGAGCATTTGTGATTCAATGAAGAATTTTTTGCAATGAAAATACTTTCGACAATTCGTCTGACCAGAGTGCACATCGACATGTTCGATGGTGACCAGTCTCTTGGAATCCTGAGCCCATTCGCCAAATAGACTTTAGGCTCGGTCGCGATAACAAATCTGGATCTCATGTTCTAAATATAAAGCTATTAAATATTTTTGTTGATAAATCCTATTGCTATTGAGTAACTACATTTGCAATTTTCAGAGTTAACGCCCGTAAATGCAATCAAATTAGGTTCCTAATTACCCCCATACCACAGTTAAACTAAACCCATATCTGGACAGTAAATAAATATAATAATTCTCTAAGCAGGCAGTAAATAAATTTTAGTCGGCTCATTTTCAGAACTCCTTACTTGATCTTCAGGAATCCTTACTTGCAAACTTGATCATTTTTTCATTCTTTTCCTCTTCGTTCTCACTGATGCCCATTTTTCTCTTGTTGTTCTTGCAATCAATGTCCCCTTCAGTCTCAGTAGCTGCATTCATGACTTTGCAATTCACATGCTTCTCTAAAAGATTCATGCATACTCTCAACTTGCCAGTCGGTGTATACATGTTCTTTTTCTGAATGATGTTACCAAACGGAGGTGGCGTAAGCACTGTTCCATTCCCCATCAGTTCTGTTTGCAATTGAAGCATCTCGAATCTAGGCACTTGTGACCTGGTTTTGGTTCCAAAAACCATTTCAATCGGCTGTCCATATTTTGCAAAGTTCAACGGCAAGTACAGATTCGAAAACATTGTTTGGGTAGTCTGCACTCGGAAGTTAAACTATAAATTTGGACGTTATTATTCAAAGTGCGTAATTATCATTTACCATAAATATGTCAACTGTTTCACTTCTTGCATTTAGTCGAACTCTTTGGACGGGTTTGTCCACTGGCAGCGTGTAAGCAAAAGCAGTCGTTTTATTTTGTTTGTGCAATGCAAAAGGTTCATGATCACTTGCAATTTTCACGTAACTATCCATGGCCTTGAAAATCTCCGTGCATGGCACTACATGGGTGATTCCTTAAATTAAATCATAGATTCATAATTATTTTACTTATTTCACTGATTACCTGTCTTGATTTTCTTAAGACACATTAGGAAATCGTTCTCGATGCATTGCAAAATGAAAGATTTGACTCTCTTGGTTCCGAGAACCTCACCAGGTAAGCAATAACTTCCTAGCACCAGAATTCGAAATCCAATTCGCATTTGTTCTTGATGACCGACCTCATAAAGTTCCCAATCATCTTTGCAACGCCCCAATAAATACGCAAATTCCACGAGAGCTTCATTCGTATTGTACGGCAGTTTCATTGCCTGTGCCGCACTGTGCGTCAGAAACTTTCTCGGTGGTACTTGTCTTGGCAGCTTTTGCAATAACGGTTCTTCAAAGAATGAGAGCCATTTCTGTTTGCAAGCCAAATAATGCATAGTAGCATCCTCAACCTTCGCTCTGTATGTAGCCAGCATACCCATTCTCGTATCTTCCGTTTGATCCTCCATTTTAAACCCGAGATCGGTCAAATCATCCAATGCAAAATAAACCGCTACTGCAAAATCGTCAAAAACTGCCTCTTCATTCGTTGCATGAACTATTTGATCAACAAACACTTCTGCAATGTTATCAGCTGCAGTAATAACTTTCGCTTTAATCAATACAGAATGATCAGAAATGCCAAAAATTAGCTCATTTGCAATAAAGCGCTCATGTGCTTATCATAACTTTTGTATTTTCCTGAGTAGAGATTTGTCAGCCCTTCCATGCATTGTTTAAGGTCATCAGCCCCAAACTATAAAACAGATTAAGATACTATTTATTTTTGCAATGATTTTATACCGGTTTAAGTGCAATTTCATCATTTCGAACCATATGTATTCCAATGGCTCTTTCAAATCGTCGTTCACTGCTTGCAATAAGTCTCTTAAGTTCAACCAGCTCAGTTTCCTTCTCATCCCGCATCATCCTAACCTTCCATTCATTGCAAATTTTAGTAAAATTTCTAGTGCAATCCCCTTTCTTGTCTGGAAACTCAGATTCACTTGCGTCACATGACGAGACATTTTGAATGGCCTCGTCCTCAGCGAAACTAAGATTTGCAAACTCAGCACTCGAAACCGATGACGTTTCTAATAGCCTAAGAAAACTTTTTGCATTTCGTTCTTTCTCCATGCTCTAAATCCACTCGTTAACTATGAACCAATTATTATAAACAGTTAAACAAAATACAGCGATTGCAATTTTCTCTGACCAATAAATCATTCTCTACCCTATGACATATTTTTCAAAACTCTTCCAGTGACCGACTTAGATTGGTCTCTCCCAATTGGTCAAGTTATGAACCACGCGTGGGCGACTAAAATGACCTGACATTAAATTTGCAATTTGTGTAGCTACTTTTCAATCACATGATTACTAGGGTGAGACCACTGAAATTTTCCTCCGCTATACCACAACTAACAAATATCAATTAATATATGTTCATAACTAGAATCATGACATTAAAACAATATATAGACTATAAAAATATCTTTTTATTCAGAAAAATAATTTTGCACATGGTTTTCGTGATCGCTTGATATAAAGATTTTGCACATTTTATTGACTTTGATTGCAATTTATTGACTTGATTACATTTTTGACATTATACTTGATTTTTGTGTTTGCATAAAATTTATATTGCACAGATTATTCAAATTGCAAGTAGACCATTTCTTTATCCAGTTTTAATTTGCAAATAACTCAACCCCAAGATTTCTTCCTTGTTTTCAATTCTGACCACTCATATTCTCCTCCAGGACACTTTTCCAAAACGCTACTCCATCCCAGTCGTTCATATGAATCCCTCCATAGTCATAAATGACCTTTCGTCTCGGCTCTTCGGCATCAAAATTCAAATGATCCCTTTTTGCAATATTTTCATCCATTTTCTCCATCGCCCGTCTGACTAATGAGGAATTCCATCCAGCTAATTTTTCAACTTTGAGAACTGGTGCTAGTCGGATTTTTGCATTAGGAAGCACCTTTGCAATCGTTCTGTCCAATAATTGAAACATTCCATCAATATTTTGCAAGTTTAAGCCACCCTCCGTTGCAAATGGCACATAATTGGCCTTCAACACATTATTCAGGCCAATAATTAAGACTACTTCTCCTTTGAAATCCTTCATACATTCCGAGTAACAGTGTCTGCAAAATACGACTGTTGCAAATTCATCTTTTCCCATTTGGAACCTCCCTCTCACTTGAATTTTGTTTAAATCCCACTCTTTCAAAATGACACCTGATTGCAAAATACTAATCAACTCAAGCAAGTCGAGTCCTCCAAAAGATGTGATTGAAGTGTCCCTCAGTTTTTGTCTTAGTCTTCCAAAACATCTAATACTCGAATCCCCAATCACCACTTTTTTGAAAGACGAGTTGAAGCATGGTCTGACCCATTCATTCGTTCGGTCAATACCATCGGCCATTTTTCGGTAAAAATGCCAGCTATTGCCTTTTCCAGACTGATAAACACTATCAATTAATGGACAATCGTAAATAAAATATTGCAATTAAATAAATCACCCCAAAATGCCTGCTAATAATATATGCTAGCAATACAATAGATTATTTTACCCATATTTATTTGCAATAGAATCACTAGTTTTTTTAACGAACTTGTCCCTATCACGAAATTCTATTAGACTGGCTTTGAACTTCTCAAAATTGAATCTGCTGACTGGAGTCCTCCGTGCTTGCAATTCCTCTTCATTTCTGGGTTTTCTTTCAACTTGCAATACAATGTTCTGATCTTCAACCACCAAAACTTCTCCTTCATTTGCATTTTCATTCGTTCCACTCTCATCAGCCAGCGACCTCTCATTTTCCATTGTCTCCTCTCCCACTATCATGGCCTCATCAAGATTAACTGTTTCTTCAATTGCAATTGTTTCCACTTTAAGACTGATGTTATCTACCACGACATCAGTCACATCAGAGCAAAGACTTTTTGTTAAATGCAAAGAGGTTGATGTCGCATCACTACAATTATCAACCTCATTTATTTCTTGCAATTGAGTTTCAACAATTTTTTCCTCGAATTCATCAAGTTGCTTCAATTCAAATCCCCAGAATGGATCCACATCTTTCGGTTTCAAAACCTTGGTTTTGTCCGCTTTCACCAGTTCATTGTGCTCATAGACTTTTGCATAAGCTTTCATAATTGCAGCTCTATAAGTGTCCCTCCATGATTTGGAATCCCAGTTTGCAATTTCATCATTCATTTCTATATCAATAGATTCTTCATCCTCCGAAAACGGTCTCTCCTCGACTTCGATCGTCCCATCTATACATTGCAATTGATTCGATTCGATTCGCTCATGACAGTGACTGGATCTAGAACTGGATCTAGAACTATGTTCAGAACTGCAACTATCAATCTCTTCCAGTTCATCGAGACTCTCTTCAAAACTTTCTTGCAAAACCCGTGTGCCATCTTCGACCTTGTTGAACATGTAATATTCCAGTCTACCATTCCAACTATCTTGCAAAAAATTTCTCTTTGAACGTTGAGACCACCTTCGAGTAGCTCTGAGATTCACCGAACTCTTAATCCTTCTTGGCCATTCATAAGCCCGTACCATTCCATTCGGTTTTGCATAGTGCCTGTCAATTCCGAAAATATGCTCCGTGTATTCTTCCAAGAAATTTGCAATTGAATCTGATAAGAAGAAATCGTGAAATGTAAAAATCACAGCTTTGCTTTTCGGTAATTCACGAGTTACCTTAATTAACTCGGCTGTGGCCGCATATCTTTTGCAAATTAAACAACGCATTTTCCGATCATTTTAAGCTCATCAAGCTGTGTTTGACCTTGATTTATGTTTATAGACACGATGTTAAATTATTCCTGGAGCATTCATGACGATTAATAGGACAGCTTGCAAATTTACATTGTGAACAGAAATCAATTTCACCATTGAACGACCTTTTTGTGGCGTCATAGTGTCTACAGAGTTCTGGCCTTTCATTAACGGCATGAAAACTTCCGATTCCCCTTTGCATATCCATTCTATTTTCTTCATTCGGTGAATAACAATAATGTTTTGCAACTCCTGACATCGTATCAAGGTATTTGAATGCCGCCTCTGCCATCTTCTCTGCAAAAGTATTGCAAACCCCGTTGTTCGACCATACCAGCTTTATAAGATTATGTAATTTTTCAAAAATGCAATTATGAATATTATAAATATTGAATATTGATATTATAAATATTAATGTTTTTCACTAAGTCATTTAGACTCAGAAAATCATTATCAGTGCGTAATCCTAGCCTTATAGAAATAAATTTCCAACGTTTTTGCAAAAAATTTGAGCTTATTCGGATCACAATCTTTGACATTCAATGCCCAGTTTTCAGCTGTATCTTTCGGTGCACCTGGCTTTAAGATCAGATGTCCCAACCCATAAGCCTTTCCCGCTACTCTTCCTTGCAATCTAGCACTTCCGGTCGTGAAATAAATGCACGGACCCGGACACATCCTATCATTTGCATGAGTGCCTCTGACACCAAATAATTCCGACGTTCTGAAGGCGCCCTTGTCATCCCAAATTGCATTATTCATAGCATCTTGAATCGTTTCTACCATAACCATGACATATGCATAATCTTGTCCTCCTGCAAAAGATACGTGTGAAAAAGTTACCAAACATTTATTGCAATTTTCCATGTGACTAATCCTGTCTTTGCAAATGGCTTTATTAACCTCATCGGAATTCCCTTTTTCCACGAATTTTAACATGATTCGTCTACATTCCGGAACAACCAGAAGTTGAAATGGTTCACTTTTGGAGTGGTTCTCCTCTAGTTTGTGTCCATGTTCTTTTCTGGAGGCTAGCTTGGTATGAATTGCAAGTAAACGGCCTGGTTCCCTGGTTGAATCCACCATAAATGTGATATCATCATCACTCCCTAGTGTCAATTTCTTGAACATTCTTGGCATAGTTCGAACATATGGCGTAACTGCAATTTTCTTCAATGAACTATTAATTGCAATCTAAAGGAGAGTTTTATAACTACATTATATCTTATTGCAAATTATTAAGTTCGTTAAGCGAATCTCGATACTCGATATAATTTAGATTGGAGTGAATAAGACTCTTTACTTCGTATTAATCGGGAATTCAGTAGTTTCCCACATTAATCTGCTCTCGTCCCATTTAAGTCCATTTTGCAATTCACCATGAAACGTCGTGGAATAGATTTGAGGTGCCAAGACACCGGCATCCTGTCCCAAAACATAACTTGCAATTTCAGCCGCTTTTAACATTTGATTATGAGTAAATTTTGTCACTTTACCCGCGCATTCTCCCATGGCACCTCCACCCTTAACAAACGCATATCTTTCCCAGCAAATCGATGTTGCCAATCCAATCTGTACCATAAGATCAGCCCTGTTTAATTCAATTTCTTCTTTACCCCAGCATTCTTTGCGGTTAATCATGATTGGACACCCTTCATCTCCTTTTGCAAATGGTTTAATATGGTCATTTAACAAATCAGGAAGAAATTTCTTAATGCAATCGTCAATTTTGTAGCCATTTCCAGTATTAGGAGTACCCAGAAATGCATCTGAGTAACCCTCAATCGATTCTATAATTGCATCCAATACTTTGCCAAACAGTTCTCTGAAGTTGGAGATCGATCGAATTTTCTCCAAATTAATGCAAACTTTCCCAGTTAAATTTAACTTTTATAAAACCCACGTAGCCTTAACTCCCCAGGCACAATTGTCCATTCAGTGGACATTTTTCCCTTTTGGGCTAAAATCAAAATCGTAATCATAG
>SCLD01098854.1:0-10836 GCA_004367895.1 Oikopleura longicauda | reverse complement strand
AGACGCAATTTAGAAACTGCATAGCATTTTACATGTTTGTTATCGCGAAACACATAATGTCAATAAACGAGAAATAGCTTTACTCCATATTGTGATCAAGAATGTCTTACATGTAGTGCAGGATTTGAATATTATTTAATTTATCTGATGTAATTTACATCATGTAAGTCACGTGAAACAAGGTACTGGTGGCACAGTCAGCCAAGCCTGTATGTAATAGTTTTGACTACAAGTTTTCATGAATTTTATACTGTATGTCGCATACTCTATGTTTTCATTGACGCGTTTAGTCTAGTTTTGAGGCTGAACCACTGTTCACAACGCTGGTTTATGACATGTAATATTCAAAATTATTTTCTACAAAGGCTGGAACGCAAGCCATGGTACAATCACATGGCCTCCTTAGCACCACATCGGGGTATAAATTGCGACTTGAAAGACACTAAGTCACCACAAATCAAATCATCAAGACAAACTCAAACAAGAACCAAACGATGAAAATCTTCTCACTACTCACCCTCGCTCTCCAGGCAACCGCCGACATCCATGCCGAACGGACTGTTGCCGTTTTGACCAATAACACCAAGTTTCGGCGAATTGTCGGCCAAATACGCTCAATCCGGGCCCGACGCATTCTTCAGCAGGTGTACATGCAGTGTGCGGCTGGCTTTCGCGACATTGAAACTGATCCCGCTTGTCAGAAGATTGCCATCATTATGATGCAGAACAATTAACGGTCCTGTGCTGTAATTTCCATACATCCATCTAAAATGTCCCTATTTTAACACCTTCGCACTGAATTAAAGAACTTACATAAAATAAACTAGTTTTACACACATAAACTAGAGTAGCATACTGGCAAAGCATAATGCCTTAAACCGTATTTAACGGCATAAATTATGCTTTAAATTAATAAAGTAATTTACGGTTTGCAGTGAATAATTTATTTGTTATGTGAGTCTTGATGAGTAAGGTACCTAATAATTGTGTTATATTGTGAACGTACAAGAGGCATAGGTTTATGTGTATCTTTTTAAAAATAGTCGTACTAATGAACTTATCACAACCAAGAAAATGGTCAGTGACGAAGTTATTAACAGAACATAATCGATTTGACTTAGACAAGTATAGTTGAATGGCGTTGCGGAAAGGCGATGTGTTGTATAATCGTAGGAAACACAAGCTCCCTTACAGGCGAAACTTCGAAAAAAATTCGTTCTACAGTCAAATCTTCTGAGAACGGACTTCTAAAAAGGTCTGGATGTCACGTCTCAGATTTAAATGTATAACTTTGTGTTAGAATTTACACCTCAGTTCACTTTGGAACCAGTCGTATATATACCAAATTTCTGGTTTCGCTTTTCCTTGATTTTCCCGCCCCTATTCATTTGATGCATTGTACCAGTCAGTCGCGAAAATTGATATGTTACAGCTTTAAAAAGGTGAATGAGGTTTGTCTAAAAGAAAGTACAGTTCACTTCCCCTTTTACCTAGTAAGCCGACCAACGCGAACAGCCGCCGATACAACGTAACTTTTTTGTTACTTTGTTGGGATCCCTTGTCAGACTCAGAGTCTGAGTCGTCGAAGTGATCTTCATACAGACCCAAGAAAAGTGTTTTAACATATAGAACACTCGTGATAAACATCAGAAAAGAGTTGATGTAAATGAACATATCACCGTCTTTGCGATTGGTGAGTATTTGTAGATCCAAAATAAGTTATAATAACTTATAATATTATAATAACTATAATTTCATAATATCATGACAATTTGTCATAGATAATGACTCATAATCATCAACCATCCCCATTAAAAACTTCTCAAAAAAGAAAAACTGTAACATTACTTGGGCAAAGTCTTCAAACACAAAACCAAAGGCGAACTTCGAAGTCGCAGCAATAGATTTCTTTTTCGCATCAGCTTCTGTCAAGCGGAGTGTAATTAACTGTTTTCTTCAAACAATAAAGACTCTGTATTACTCCCTCGTTTCCGAAAACGTTTGTCCGCTTATTGTATTCCATTATTGTTGCTCTTGCGCAAAAGACGTCCTTGAATATTGCTGAACAATGTAGCTTAACTATTTTGTAATGAGTAGTTCACCTACCAAAGAAAAGAAAGGCTGCCATTCCGTTTATTGCATGGTTGCTCACATGGACCAAATCGGGTTTCTTCTGCAAATTGATCAAATAATACGCGTCTGACATTTATATGTATTGTCATGCGTTTCACGTCGATGTAGTCTAACCTGTGACAGAGTCAACAAAGGGTTCAAGAAAATTACCCATGAATATACATATTGAAAAACACCGAAATAATAAAGTGAATCTGTGCGGCCAACGGCGAAAACAAAGTTTAATGAACCGATATACTAATCCATTTTCTGGCATTAAATCTTCGTCGTCATTCCATAATTTACGTAAAATGGTTATGCCATCAAAGAACATAAAAATAATGACAAGACAGTTGACCGTTGCTTTCATATATGATTAACAATACGTTAATATCTTGACTTATAACTGTTATCTTGATCCTTTCCCATCAAGGTGGCGTAAAGTCCGATTCCTTTCATAAAATCAGTTTCATAATCAACCAGTTCAATCGTAACTTTCTTCGTTTTCCAATACGTCGGACAGTCAGCAAAGTTGACGGAGGTAGGATAAACGTTTGACCTATTTTCGTAATCATCGTCCATACAAGCAATTGAGCATACAGTTTCCCCATTTGGTTCATCCAATGGATTGCAGATGTTTGCAATCTTTCCCATGTTAATTATCTCACTTATCTTACAGCAGTATTTGTTACCGCCGTGTCGAGATTAATAGGTGGGCAACTCAGTGGTTAAAGTTCATATGATGATTTTACTACTCTGCACAAAATAAATAATATTGTGTTTAACACGCCGCGTTATGCGTCACATTAACAAACGGTTATGCAAAGATTTGCGTTTTCATATTTATAATATTTACCACCATTACGTCAGTTTTATGTCTACCCCCGCGGCCTGTGCGAAACAGTTGTCGACTTAAATGATATGGACCATACTTGATGTGGCCATCGATTCGTTATTTGCATAATGCGTTTGAATGTTCGCTCACATTTCAGACAAAATTGCCGTTTTTTTCAATCAGCTGAAAACCCGAGGCACACGCGACATTTCGTCATTGTTCTCACACAATGGAACATAGGCATGACAGCTTGGGAGCGGAAACTGTGGGCAGAACTGAAGATCTCAAGTTTTCGCTCCCTACTCAAGTGTATCGTTTCCTTATTAAAGTATTTGTAACATGCAGTGAGCAGCATTAGCCTGTATAGCACAATTTATTGCGAATTGAATTATTCTTCTTTGTACAGAAGGAAATAGAGGCATTATGTCTGTTATCACAAGAAATTAAACGTGAAGAAAAAATCCTAACTTGTGAGTGATTTTATATAGTGATGATGGAACTGTTGTTGTGGAACTGACCGTGTGTGTGTGTGTGTGCCTATATAAAGTTGCAAGTGTGTGTGTCAAAATTTACAGTTGTCTTTGTCGTATATGTAAGTGTGTGGATAAATTTGAGTAAGTCAGTGATACAACAAATCGTCTTCACTTTATAATTTAAATGTCGGTTTCTGATTCGATTTCGGTTTTAAAACGCGGCGCCAAGTGTGTGGATTCATTTTGTTGACTGTTGCTGTTGTTGCTGATCATCAATCAATGGTTCCTTTAGGTTTAATTAGTCAGCGTTGACTCGTTTAAATAGTGTAAAGGTGTACCTGTTGTTCCTCTTGCTCGGCTGTGATTTCACCATCGCCATCGGGAATTTCTTTTGGCACGTTATTGGCCTCCAAATCTAAAATCAATTGTAAAGATTGTTTTGTTAATTTTTTTTACCGTTTTCATTTTTGTTCTTTTGCTTGTTCCAGAACCAGCAGGCTGCGATAACAACAATAATGATGAGTAGAAGTACAAGAATAATCCACCAGGGGAATGAGGCCATGGCCACTTGATGGTGTTTTGAACAGTGTTCTAGTTCATTATGGAACTCAAGTGGTGTTCCGGCAACTTCCGCATTGCACAAGTTACCAGCCGCCTGGGCGGCTTGCATCAAGTAATTATTAACATCGTTGCGAGCGTCGTAACAACACTAAAAGTGGTTTTAGTATAATTTGTAATATTTTGAAGTAGTAGACCACTTATGAAAAAACAGAACCACAAAATGTGTATGAACTTACGATGTACATGCCAGGGTTGGGGTTGTTCGCCAAACGTCCTGCAACATCATTATTGTCATGTTGTTTGTAATGCCAGAGTTCCTCATTTTGATTATCGAAGGGCGCCAATTTACTTTCTGTACTCAGGGATCAACAAACGACAAAAAACGAAATTGAAAGTTTGATCTACTTATAGTTGATTGTTTCTCCCCGCTCCTTCATCGTCAAGACAACTCGAGTACCACATTTTGATTGGTGATTTTCCAAGGTCATTCCAGGGTTTAAACCGACAGAATTCACTCTCTGCGTTTCGCGGTAGTGGTTCTGCAACGTGTTTCTGAATGTGTTTCATGAGCTCAGGCTAATCATTAGACTAGTTTTACGCACCACAACAGCTTCTTCCTTGATATTACTGTTGGCAACCGAGACGACCACTTTTTCCGCTTTATTACTTTCGGCTAAAAATGACATTAGTACACGGGCATACTAATTATCTATTTTACTTATGAACTCAGCCTCGTCGCCACTGTTATCGACCATTTTGGCGTCCACAACTTTGCCGTTTTTGTCGTAGAAAGTCACTGTAATTTCATTTCCGAAGTCAACGTTGCCAGTGCCGTCTAAGTTCACCCAAATGCTCCATGGGTCGGACTTTCGGAAACGATCTTGCTTAGCAGTCACGCCGCCAATATCTTAAGTATGGTGTTATGGAAAAACGATGATCGCAGAAGCACTCACCAATTGGGATGACGCTTACAGTCTTCGTCACTTTCTCGCCATCCAACTCAGCGGTACAGGTCACCTCGGCCTCCTCATTGAAGACAGCAACGCTGTCAAGCGGGTCGCTACCACGGAGAACGGTTACTTTGTGATCTTCGCCAATTTTGAAGCCGTTTGGCTGGCAAAGAACCTCGACAGTCTCCCCATGTGGTACAATGATTTTTGAGTCGCCACTGGCGAGGATGTTATTAACGGTAAAGTCAATGGCGTCCATTTTGTCTAAATGACGGATGATTAAAGACTCAAGTGAAAAGGGGCTGAAAGTACTCACGTTCGACGCGAATGACATCATCTTCTGGGTAACGTTTTGATGCCGTTTTTGTCACTTCTTCGCCGTTAACAGCATCATTGTAGGTGACTCTGCACTCGAAAAAGTTGCGATCGTACGAGCCATCAAGTGGCATGTCGGTCTCGCCGTTTTTGTACGGAAACTGGAGCGACGTTTGCAAATTCTCGCTGTGTCCATCAATATCCTCCAATCGGGACGAGTCAATGAAAGCCTTGCCGTCTGGCAACAGTGTCTCCTCGCCCCTTTGATTCACCGCATACCATGCGATTGTCATATCACGTGAAGAATAGCCCGAAATACAGTCGGCCATTGTCTCCGAGCTGCCCGCTTCAAACTGCCTGCTGGTGACCGTTTCAATTATTTCCTTAACTGGCTCGGTGGGCACTTCAATAAAGCGAAGTGCATAAATAGCATCGTCATGCTCGTCAAGCATGCTCGAATCGGCACTCTTGATATCGGCCTCACAACGGAAGCCAAGTGTCAAGCCAGCGGCGGGGTTCAGCTCGAGATCGAAACCACCCGAGGGCGAAATAACGAGCTGGCCATTTTCGAGTTTATAATCGGCGATGTTCGCCCCATTTCCCAAGTCCATTTGTTCCTTGGCGCCGTCTTCGTTAACTTTCACCTCGTAAAACTTTTCTTCATCCAATAGGACCGTGTTACGCGCCGGTGGAGGTGGCTGGTAGTAAGCGATGCGATACCACTTAACATCGTTCACATCAGCGTACATTGACGCAATGCCATTGCAATCGAGGGTAATGTCAGCAGCATCAGGCGAAAAGTCACTGGTCCGGTACCATTGCATGTTTTCCCTCAGTAAAGCAGGCGTGAACTTCTGGGCTGTGGCAACGCCGGCAAGCCCTAGTACAGACGCTGTCGGTGATTCGGTTAGTCGGATGAGGGCAAGGGTGGTAAGTTACTTACATGATAGCTTCATGGTTTCGGCGATTCACTGGCGTATCTATCAAAATTGCGCTCAAATCTAAACTTGAATACAAAAATTCGTCATTATGTCCAATACAATAGAGGTGGTCACTTAACCACAACCGGCAAAGAAGACAGATTTTCTACAATAGTCTATTGTTAACACGTTTTTTCAATGTTATAGCGTTGTTCGTCTCTTTTCACGTTAATGATATCTACTTTCTGGTACCGTGTGTCTCTCTTGTCTCGCTCGTCGTTTTATTGTTTTAAACTAGTCACCGAGCTCAGCTCTCATTCTCTCTGTGCGCTCAATCTACCTTTTACGACATTTTACTGGGGTACTCATTATTAGCTTCGTAACATTCCAGTTCGTTAACCCGATGACTGGGCAGACGACAGCGCCGATTATCCCCCCGATTATCTCTCTTTATACCCGACAAACTGTGCTTTGGGCATACTTTTTGAAAAAAATATGAAAAACTACTTGAATAGGGTTTTTATCAAAACAAAAAAGAACAGGAGAACTAACATACACAAATAGAGTGAGACCACTATAGTGGCCCCTATCGCCCCACTCCCATTGTTCAATGTAGGGGGTAGCAGCGTAAGTTGAATTCTTGAGTTTGTATGTGCTTTTCAACATGTACTTTTGGCTCCGGTTTTTTTTCTCGAATGTCTCTATAATATGATGAAGAATTGGTATTTGAAAAAACATTGAACAAAAAAATAATTGAGAAAAAAAGTCGGCGTTTTTACGACATCTAGGCTCTAGATACATATGGAGGTAGAGCCCCGTTACATCTCTATGCGCGGCGTTGTGTTGAGGTGAGTTATAGTAGTAAGTTTGATTGAATCTTATTCAATCGTAAAGATCATCCAAGTGTGAACTGGAGCACAAAATTTCATTAAAAAACGACGTGACTGGTGATGATGGCGATAGGGTCCCTGAGAAGTGTTTCGCCAGGACATACGATCATTCCGGTGCATCCGGAAATACGATCAATTTAAATGCAGTTAAAATCTGCCCTCGTTAATTAACAATGAACCCGCATACTTAGATAAAAATCTTCAAAATCTCAAAATTGAAGTTTGACCTTTAGAAGTACGCCGACTTGTAATTAATCCTTTCTGAAACAGTGATTGAACGATGATCTGGCAGTGCGGGGCCACCCGGATGATCCGGTTCTTTTTTGACACTCACACAAACGGCTGCCGAGACGTCGGATCTAATCAAAGCGCCGAATTTCACCTCTCGTTGATCTTTATCGCTTCAAATATAGAGGTTCGCGCACGCGCGCGCGCGAAAAAAAAAGACAAAGTTCACATGTTTTAACGGGCCTGGCGCCTCCAGACATCAGCGTCCGTTTTTATACTCGGTAATTTGGACATTGCCGTCCATTTGGGAATCACGTCGTCAAACTAACGGGAAACAAACGACGTGGTCCTTCTCTCTTCCTTTTATTCGTAACAACGAGGTGATTCTAGTTGCTTATAAAAACGGTGATCCCACTCATTCTCAAATGGTTAAAACGGCGACGCACAGACAGCACACTCACATACCGTTCAAGGTTACACATTCCGACGTCCGTAAATGACTAACAGCCGCGAATGCCCAGTGGCAATGCCAGACCGTACAATTTCAATTGTAATCAGCCGATCGCGGCGGTGGCGTAGAGCTATTTCTGTCGTGGCCCGAAAACACCCCCTACACCTTTCCGATAGATCGGCTCCGATCACGATCCCATCAATCAAAACGCGACAGGCGGCATCAAGATGGGCAAGTTTAATAGCTTTAACAAAACTGTTTGCTAATTTCAACTTCGCGTACAGCACAGTGTATTGCCCCGTGTGTTGCCGTTGTTTCACCCAACCACATGGAATTTGTTTAATTCAATTTTACTGTCTCATTTCGTCACATTTTTTCGTTTCGTTTCTTTTCTTCAATTGTCACGTCAGCGTCTCTCTGTACTTGGCCCTAATTTACGAATGTTTACGAGCTTTAATACTGAGCGTTGTTTCTGATAAGTGACTGTGGTCTCTCTCTCGCTCTCTACGTTCCCGTTGTTCCTGATAAGGTTCTCTACGCGTTGCTCATTTAAAAATTACAAAAATCGTTTAAAATAATGTGAGCACCTCCAGGCCATGTTACACTGTTTTCTCTCCGCCATCATTATTAGTAAGACGCGTTGCTTGATATAGAGACGTATTAGGTTTTCTCTTCAATTCCATCTCTTTTTTCCACTACAACCCCGCTCGCGCCGCTCTGTCTATAGGATCGATCAAGTGGGAACCACTTGACGCCAGGTTCAACCAACCGGTTCAATTATTCAATAATCGAACAACTAACAACACCGAGCGGCATCTGTTGCACATTTTCTGTCGTACCCAAATGATTGTTTCATTTATATTTATTTATTTTGTGTTAGGCAACATATCGGAATCGAAAATAATGGTTACGACTATACAGACCAGGGGTCTAGGCGAGCAACCGAGTTTAGTTGCCCTGGTTGCGATGCCCGACCCCTGATACAGACGCTATACAGAATATAAATTAAGGCGTCAGTTTTTGTCAGTTTTTATAAACGGGCGGTAAGGGCCGCGGCCTGCCATTCGTTATCTTGTTGAAATCGGATAATTCTGCGCAAGTTGGATTAGTATAACGATGATAATGATCTGGCAAAATTTTTAACCTTTGTTTCGTCGCTGTGGTCGCGCCAGTGACGGTCTTGATGGTACCGAGTCGAATGCGGGTAGTACGGGGACCTAGAAGTAACGTTTTTAAGCCACTAAACAAAAGTGATTATAATTATACCTGTCCGTGGCCGCCGCTTTCGCCTTTGGTCTGTTTGCCTTTAAACTGTGCATACGTGTCATTGTGCTCCTTCGTGTAGCGATCCATGCGTTTACTCTGCCGATCAAACATTTTCGCCCCGCGCCCCTTCAACGCCTGATCCGCCACAAATTAAGCGTGAGAACGGAGACAAAAAACGCGTGAACTCACATTCTTGTCGAATACAAAGGCGCCAACGCTCTCGGTAGTGAATGAACCCGACATTGATGGCGATGGTGAAGCGAAACGAGGTGGCCGTGAGCCATACGACAAACCGGAATCGGAGTCATAACCATCACGAAGTGAGAAGCCACCGCGATCGCCTTTTGGTGGTGTTAAACATGCATAAGATCGAGTTCACGATTAGTACTTACCTTGGCGGCTTCCGCTGCGGCTGGATGGACGGCTCCGCTAAATAATTACATTATTGTTAGGCTTATCGTATGTGCAAATGAGCACACACACGTTATCACTATTGGTACTGGTTATAATCCCCGCTATGGCGAGGTGTATTGTGTTAGAGCGGATTATGGCATCAATAATTTACTCTTGAAAACTCATGCGATGGAAAATGACATGCTCAAAACATGTTGCGTGAGGGGTAATTACAGATTTTGGCGCATTAAACTCGTCGATCAGATCCAAATAGACATTAGCTCGGTTTTCATCCTAAAGAGTAAATCGTAAAAAACAACAACTGAACTTGCTGTCGCGCTTCTTGCGTCACCCCAACATAATAATGAAGTGTGACAGACACGCGCGCATCTCTATTGAGCGGCTAATTACCATATTATCAAGTTGATTGTTATCGAGACTCTGGCTAAACTTGGAGAACATGGCATCGGGTCCGCGGATGACATCGCGTGAGTTGAATGCCGTTTTACCAGGCGGTTTCGGTGGTGCCGTCGGCGGTTTGGGCTTGTTCACTTTATTATCGACGTTAATTTGAATCGGAGATACCAGGCTAACACTTACCAACGTTAAACTGGTTCGGATCGGCCCGCATGCCCGGCATCCATGACTTTTGTGGTTTTTGGGGTGGTGGTGGCGGTATCTAAACGTGATAACATTGTGGTTGCGCCCGAACCAATTTGACACTTACCTGGCTAGGTGGGGAGATACGGGGTTGGCAACCGTAGCCCAACTGCGAGTTTAGATTATCCATCACGACACTGTTGCCAGTGTGACTTTGATGGTTGTATGAGGGCGATGGCGGTGTCGGAGGTGTTGGCTTGGTCATAGGCGATGCCCGTGGGGAGGGTGGTTTGAACATTTGCATTGATTGCGGCGTCGGCAAGTCGGAAATGTCAATTTTTTTCACCTCAACCGGTTGCGACGGGGACCACTTTTTAGTTTGAAATGGCCGCACCGGTGTCTCCGCACTGCTCAGCTGCTTGTCAAGTCCGGCGGTTAAGTTGGCAGCAGAGGTGGTATTAGTGTCCGTGTTCCACGTGCGTACAGGCGCATTGGTGGCACGGAATTTGGGTCGTGCCACTTGTGTCACTTGACGTGGGGTTGGAGGTGGCGGCGTTGGCTTGCTGATTGGTGTTGGCGGTGTGAATGAGTGGGATTGGGTGGCGATGGGGGCTGGTGCCGCGTTGATGCGTTGATGGTCTATTTGCGGTGCTGGTGGTGGCGGAGGTGTTGGCTTGAAAGCAGATGCCGGTTTATTGTAGTTTGCTGCTGCCAGTTGTCGGCGGCCCAAGTCAACTTCTGAGAAGTGAACCTTTTTCGATTGTGATGGAGGTGACATAGCTTGTGCCTGTTGTTGCTGCTGTTGTTGTTGCAATTGTTGTTGCTGTTGCTTCTGTTGAAGT
>SCLD01098843.1:0-10836 GCA_004367895.1 Oikopleura longicauda | reverse complement strand
TTCGTCGTTTGCTTGCCACATTAGCTGGGTTTGTCTTTGGAGCTGGTTTTTGTTTTTTCGGATTCGACGATGACATACTTCCTCTTGATGGGCTCAACAAATTGTAACCCATTTCAGCAACGGCTGATTGAAGTGATTTCTTTTTATTTCGTTTAACTTTTCCAGTTTGAATTTGATCTCGCAATTCTGAACAAAATTACCCGTACATGTAATGGTTCATTAGTAATGGATGTATGTCAAAAGTAATTATTGGTAAAGTGAAGTGTGCCTTTCCAAAGGTCGTCGTCTCTATGCTGACCTATGCGGAATTCGGTCCAAGTGTGTGTGTGCACATATGCTAATTCTTCTTTGAATTTTCTCCAACTAATGTTTGAAATGTAATGACATATTGTAGAAAATCTATATAAAAATGTTTTATCTAATCGGTAAATATTTTTGCTTAATTTACCTATGTTTGATCATGCATATGACCTGCATTCCAAGAAGAAAAATATATCCTACAAGAAACAATAAATTGAAATATGGAAACTCAAGTTCGACGCTTCGACAGTCATCAGTCAAACTCTGAAAATAATCAACACATTTCATTTTGTAGTCGTCTTCACTCAACAGTTTTGTCGCCAATTTCTTTACATCAGCTGAAATAAGCAATATTAGAATAATATTATAAATGTGTTATTTGCCTTGAATAAATTTTATGTGAGAGTTAAAAACGTGCTAGCAAAAGTGAGAAAAAAATGATAAAGTTTGGAAGATTCAAAAAACTTATTTTTTTTGAAATTCATTCCAATGACTTCTTACCGTTGACTTTTTCTTAAATTAAACAGTCATTTATGTAAGTTAAATTGAATTTTATGACGGATGGTGTGTGTCTCGAAATTGTTTAGGACTTGTTAAGTAACTAGTTTACCTGAGGTTGAATTAGCACAGTCAAGTTCATCAATCATAGTAAAAATGTCTGGCGAAACACCACCAATTGTGAGTTCATTTTTTTGCCATTCTTGGAAATCATCGGCCGCACCAAAACTCTTAAGTTTTCAATGAATATCATAAATCTACGACGAACAGTTTGATTCAAAGCTATTTACCAATAAAGAAACAGGTATGTGCATGACATAGAACTTTGTTTCTGAAATCAGTTAATTCTTGTGCCATTCTGGCTTCGTTTTCTTTTGTTTTCTCTTCTTGACCCATAACATCCTTGGTTTGGTTTTCACAAGAATTTTAATAGTTAAAATATCTAACGGAATAAAATATCATATTCTGCTCACAAAGAAGAGCATATTCTTTTACAGATAAAAATTTAAATAGGTTTAAATTGGCTGAAGTGATGTAAGTGACACCGTTATGTAACCACTAATAACCGTAAATTATGTGCCACTTAACGATTCAATAATATAAAAATTCACTTTACTCATGGGCCATAAGCTATGGTCGGCAAGGATATGATGTTGTCAAGTTGAAAAGGTCAACATCGAAATTTCATCCTACTTGAAAACCGACCTTATCTAGTGTTAAATATCCAGGATCTAAATTCTTGGCTGGATTTCCTTTTGAGAGCATATCATTCCAAAAATCTTCTTCATATTGTGGCAGTGAATATACTCGTGACTGTTCAGAAAACGGCGTTCTCTCGAGATCCAGAATCCATGACAGATAACTGCTTTTACACTTTTGTACCCCTGGTTTTGGTCTGATTACATATTTGTAATCTCTTGGCTTTTTTTCTTCCTTTGTTTCCTTATTCTCGAGCTTATTATCCTTTTCGACCCATTCAAAGTCGGACTTTTTATACTGCATAAGATCATTATATCGCTTACTTTCACGATTTCTCAAATCTGATTTGGTTATTGGCCGTTGAACACTGATAATGGAATTCTTTTCCGCCGATGCATTGACCCAAGAATAAATTTTTGAGTGTTCCCATTTGATTCCATCATTAAAAATCTCTTTTTCTTCCTCTGTCAAATCTAAAGCATTAACTTCTTCACTTTGGCCTGGATATCCTTTTGAGAGTTGCTTCAAATCTTTCATATATGAAGACTTGTGAAACAAATCAGCAGGACCTTCTTGATTTTTCTTTTGCAAAAGTGATGATAAATGGTCGTCTTGAGAGCTTGCCTCAGGTTTACCTGGCTCCGACATCAGTCTTATCTTGAAAAACATTTATCGTAAAGACTATATTTTAAAATAACTTACCTTCAAAGTTTCATTAGTTCTCAGCAATGCGCCACTTGAAGATTTCTGTTTAGAATCTAGATTATATGCAGAATCAAATCGTCTCATTCTTCGTTTTTTTTCATCGGACGATTCGTTTTTTGGCTTCTTGTCTTGCATAAATGCTGTTCTAAAACTTCCAACACGGGTGCCTCCGCAAACGGCAAATGGTGATATGAAAGTGTGATCAGTATAAACCTTTTTGATAGTTCCATTCGGACGAGCTTCGATAACATCATCATTATCTTCAGCAGCAGAACCAAAATCATCATTTATAAATGATTGATCTTCTTTCTGATTTTCATCGTCAGATGATTCAAAGCTCAATTCAATATCTTCCACCGTCGCCTGAACGGCTTCAGGGTTCCCAACTGATGCTCCGTCTGCTCCGCCTTCGCTATGTTTGTCTTCAACTTTTGGATCCCAAAAATATTGCAAATATTTTTTGACACCGACCCATCTACTATTTGATGCGTAAAAATCTTTCACTTTTTCAAGAAGTGTTTTTTTATCTTTTCCTCCACCACCACCACTTGACCGGGTACCCCAAGAAACATCATTGATATTAGCAATCATATAAATCTGTAGAAATATGAAACACGACGGAATTCCAATCCAATAGACAATGCCACAGACTAATGTTCCAAAATCCCAATGCAGAAGTGCAGCAGCAACATGAATGACAGCCATGAAAACCAAAAATACAACAGTGAGATTGATTGGACAGTTCCCACCACCGACAATGATGGCAACAGAGAGCAAAACCATTATCACAGAATATAAAATCGTCAAAACATTCACCCACATAAGCTGTGTTGGTGAATCACATCGAAAGCAGACTATAATGAAAGCAATCACGGGAGCAAACACAATAACTCCACACCATTCAGAGCTGAGAGTTCGGTTTAGTCCAAGTTCAAGCGCTTCCCACATGATTAACATTGTGCAACAAACTCCAATAGATTGTAAAACCAAGAATGTCAGTTGATAAGCTGAAAAATGGAAATTTAATTTGCATTTTTCCATTAGTGAATGTAATATGGACCATATTATATGGTAAATATAATTTTCAATATAATGATATACCTATGTATGACATGGTGATATACTTGTTTTTCGAAGTTGCTTGTCGAGCATTTGATATTAATTCAAAGATATTCACCGCTGTACTAGGACCCCATCTTCTACGTTGTTTGAAGAATTCGCCTTTTTCATAATTGTTAACAGAGCTGACAGAGTCAATTAATGTTCGATGTCAATGTTCAGGAGTTCTAAATTAGGACTATTCATTCATCAGTTAACAACTATTCCTAATTCTTCGGGTGCGAAAGTTAAACAATGAGAACCCGCTTCGTATTCAATTCTCCCTCCAGTAAGCAACATCAATGTACAAAGCCATCTATCCTCCCCTTGATCATACATCAATTTTGTTCGTGCATTCTTAATAAGGTATAGATAGATTGAATTCCGTGAACCTATACTTTTCTAGAGGCTCCAAATTTTAGGTACCGGGGTCAATTCAGGGGTTTTCGCGTATGGCGAATTCACTGAGACAAAAATTTCTGATGAATTCCATGGGTTTTAGAAGTTAGGATTTCGTGGGAAGTCAAATTTTATATCGTATAGATATTTAAAATATCATAAAACTTTTTTCGTTTTTCTCACTTTAGAATACTATATTACAAAATTAGACTTACCTTTGCAAGTGATTTATACATTGACATAACGTTGTCTTCCATCAGATGAGATACACGAACTAATGAGAAACAACCTGGCGAACAGAGTACACATCCGAGAACATGTTCGGCAGCTTTTTGAAACCAATGACCCACAGCATATTCAAAGCGTTGAAACCAAACTAGTGGTCCAGCACCACGGGGATGAATCTGATTGCAACACGCAGCGACATCACTATTACGTACCATTCGATTTAATACAAGTTCGAAATCTTCTGCTTCAAAATCCACATCGCCATCCAATGCAAGAAGATATGAGTTTTTTGGATCTAGTTTTTTACCTTGACTAGTCATTTCACACTGAAAAATTCATTTAACTACGAGTTTTAGTTGAGAAAGTTTTGATTATTAACAATATCGACATGGAAATGACTCATGAATTTCCTATCTCTCAAACGTTTTATTTAACCGTCTAAACTGAAAATGGATAAAAACTAACATCAGTAATTTTCCAACCAAAAAGTGAGTACAAGTACATAATCTGACTCCATCGTTTGCCCCTTTTGATTACATCGGCATCTTTTAAATGAATATTCATAATTGTTCCGTTCAAATTCCAAACGATTTTACCGCCATATGGTGTGACAAAAGCCTGGCTATGCTCCCAGTATTGTTCCAGTCCATAGCCGCTCAATACTTTTTTCAATAAATCAGATAGTTGTTTGACAAAAAAATTGCAGACTTTCCATTCTTTTTTTGGGATCTTTTACTCAGAAAACAAACAAAACGGTGTCCCTAAATCGAGTCCTACAATTTTGGAGGCCGATTCGGTTGTGAGAAAACGAAATCGACGATTTTGAACGGAAACCGAGAATCCGAGAAACCGAAAAGCGGAAAACCGTAAATCAGAGTCGGATGCATTTTCCATCCGATTCATATGATTTTATTCCTGCCTTTGGCCGCCCGATCGGTTAACTTCGACGATTTCCCGTTGCCGGCCGACACAACCGAACGGCCAAATTTTAGAGAACTCGGTTTTCGGACACCAATAATATCCTAGCAATCAAATTATTTTATCAGTCGATCCCAGCCTTGGATATCTTTGTCGTAAATGCCATATAGTCGACCGCTTTTCAAATGCATTATCAAAATAAATATTAATTTCTAAATCGTAATTCAGCTCTCGAGCTTTGTCATCATCATCGAAATCCTCGCCGTCCTTATTTTTTAGTATTTCCTTTTTTCTTTCCGCAACACGAGCTTTTTTTCGCTCTAATATGGCTGAATTTATCCTAAACGAGATATGAAAAAATTTTGGACAAAAATTTAGATCAAGCTTGTCCAATTTTTCAATCTAGTCAACTTAAATATAACATATTTAGCGGAATAAAATATCATATTCTGCTCACAAAGAGGAGAACGACCCTTCGAATATGCACTATACAGGGCGCTATAGAGGGCGCATTTAGGAGAATATGATATTTTATTCCGTTACAGATGATATAATTTAACCAATCCTAAATGGTTTGCTAGTCTTGTAAGAGATCTTAGCAGAACTTCCATTTCCTGCTCATTTTCTTGCCACAATGTTGTGCAAATAAAAACATATGGATCGGATTGCCCTTTTTCATTGTCCCTTGTATATGTTTTAAATTTGAAAATTCTATCCCAACAAAATACCATATAATATGTCCATATTTCATCAATATTATAAACATATTTTATCAATATTTAAAACAATCCTGATGGGCCTTTCATCTTTTTTGCGTCTATTAAGCATCAAATTTGCTCCCTGAAAGGCGATTTCATATGGTGGGTTGAACATGAGATGTCGTTCAAGAGCATACATTGTTGAGCGGTCACGAAATACATGCCATGTGACAAATACAAATAAGATAAATCCGGTCAAAAAGCAAGCTAATGGATAAGTTGGCAGTGGAATCGGCTCCCCAGCAAGTTCCAACATTTTTATATCTTCAATTTTTTCTGGTGAGTTCCAAAAAACACTCAGACCTTCTTTCTGTGTTATGTAAAGTGCTTTGACAGGTTTTATAGCTAAGGACTTTAGCCTAAATTCTCAGCACTTAAATCTTACCGCATAATTCTATTTTTATGAGCTAATAAAACCACCCTGAATAAAATTCGGTTGAACCAGCAGCTATTTCAAACATTGTCACTTTTACTTCATAAAAATGATATGTCAAGAAAATTCCAACATATGAAATAATGACAGGAAAAGCAAAAGAAGTGTATTGAAGTTTTAGTCGCATTGCCAGAATCGAAATAAATTTTCCAAACCAAATGACAAATCCATAAAATATGCAAAACTTTTTAGGTTTTCATTTCGAGTCTCATAGCCAAACCTCCGTAAGAAGACCTTAATCCTCCGTCCTCGTCCTCACAGTTTCAGAATTCTCTCGTCGATGATGAAATCAAAATTGCTCGTACTCGTCCTCAGTCGTCTAGAGGACAAGTTAGAACGACTCGTCCCGTTCAACGGACCCCTGCTCATAGCCGAAAAGACTTATAGATGTGGGTGAGTTTTGAAATCGAGACTGATTGCATTCTGATTTCCAGTTATCGAAATCGGCGCATATTGATCAAATCTAATATGACAACCTTAAGTTCACTGAAAACATCCCTTCGTAAATGATTCATTAAAGTTATCAAGACCATTGAAATCAAGATCAACTTGATATTCTGCAGGTATCTTAGTCAATTTGGATTCGAATATATCATCACTCTTGATAACAAAGACGGTAACAATCGTTGCTGAAAAATATCGTGAGGATCCATGCAAATAATGTTTTTTTAATTTCGTACTTATTATATGAAATAATGATGCAACAAATGATCGCATGTACTGTGTCTCAACCATTTCGTCTTTGGTCCAATTTGGCTCTGGGAAAAAGTGATATACCCATGAATCGTTACCGAATCTTATTTCTTCATCCTTGGTTGAAAGATCCTTGAAATGCATGTAATTTGCCCCATATTTCACCGATGACCAAATGATGTAAACGTATAGTATCGCAATCCATATAGCGTCCATTTGTTGGACATAGCAATTATATCCAATTAAAACAAAGTGAAGCAGAGCTATGAGGACCAACAGAAATTGAAAAACTCCGCCCAGAAAGGAGTTAAAGCCATTTTTCTTTGGCGGTTCAAAATCTTTGGGATCAAATTCGTCGGAAATTTCTGATTTTTTTCTTGGGGCGTTTCTGAGTTGTTTTTGACCAGAAGCTTTCTGATTATGAATTTGGCTGATCAGACGAAAAATTACAGGAACCAAAGTCTGACTAAAGCCGATTGATAGAAGAGTAACATGGTTGAGTTTAGGTACCACCAAAAGACTTGAGTGGAAACGATGAGGAAAATGTTTTAAGTGGGGAAAAGACTAGACACCGATACTGCAAAATCTATGAGAATAGAGAAAAACTAACATTCGTATCGACCCTGAAGACGGCAAAAAGTCCACTTTCAATAATTGTTCGTATAAGCATAAATACAAATGAACCTTCACTAAATGATCGAGCCTTTTTATAAATATGTTTGAATTTAAAGAAATAAATCCCCGTCAAAAACATGTGAATCTGTGGTAGCAGCAAAATGCATAGCTTATTTGAGTCACAACTTTTTTTTACCAAATAAACGTTTCGCACCGTTCGAACTTC
Organism: Oikopleura longicauda; assembly: GCA_004367895.1. NCBI lineage: Eukaryota > Metazoa > Chordata > Appendicularia > Copelata > Oikopleuridae > Oikopleura > Oikopleura longicauda. Next base: position 3,266 of record SCLD01098843.1, on the reverse strand, counting down.
GAACGGCATTTTTTCCAAAACAACGAAAACTGCGAACGGTGCGAATGGTTCACATTGTGCGAACATTGCGAACAGCGTCAGGTTATTTTTTCATTTCTAAAACACGGCGTACACCGAACAGGGCATACATCTACTGACCATATGAAAAAGATGACTTTCCTGGCCGCTGGCAACATAGCTTTGCAGGATATCTTTAGTGTAATCTTGAGCTAATTGACGTGCTTCTTCGTCAGTAATATCCACAGATGTCCGGTTGTTATAATCAATTATTTCGGGTATGAGAGCAGGTGGAATTATTGGCGTTACATTCACCTTTTTAGATTACTATAAAGCTTACTGATTTGAATGAATTAAGGCATAATATTAGCGTCATCATTTCAACTTTCAAAGAAACTGAAACCTCCTGAAACCAACCGCACGATATAATCAATTTCAATTATTTATGACCGTGAAACACCCATTGCCGGTCGTTTAATAGTTTATTAGCTTTATATAATCCTGCCTTGTTGGAAAATAAGCAGCCGGTACAATCCGATGAAAGATCTTGAAATAAAATAAGATATCCGATTTGACTTTTTTTTGAGTTTGACACTTTTCCAAAATAATGGCTTATATTATAAAGTATAATCGAATGCGGAATTCGGGTCGAATAACCATCGAGAAGACTCACCCCACTTTATCAAGCTGGTTTTAAATCAGTTTCAAACTATTTCCTTATACTTGTTGTCAAGAGAACAATTCCAAATAAAAGAAGTCCAAATAAAATTTTTGATCCAAGTTTGAAAAGTGGTTGAAAAGAACTTTTCTCAAGAAGCAATGATTCGTCAACAATTTTGGTTTGATCCCATTTCTTTTTAACTTTACTCTTCCCAACTGGGTCTACCATTTTAAAAATAACAATTAGTTTTTGTCAATGTAAAAAGTCCCACTACGGTTGTTAATTTTCAAAACAAAATATATTAAATCTTGCGCTAAAAGTTGTGCTGGTGGTCCAGATATTAGCGGTCATGGTTATTTAATCCCGAGTATCCAAAATTTACTTATAACAAAGACTTTTTTATTCTCGACATAAAGATATATTATTATATTAATACTTATTTAATATATTACTTATAGAAGTATTTATACTTATTTGAATATATGGATAGGTACAATTCAGTGAAAGTTCCAGGATAATAGTCGAGCGCATTCTAAACCTTCTAAATCCCACTGAATTGTACCTATATATGGACCATAGTAAAGTGGTTTATATTTAAGGATTTAAGTTATATCATAACTTAATGGGTAGATTGAATTCCGAGAAACTAAATTATTCTAGAGGCTTCCAATCTTAGGTACCGGGTTCAATTTATGGGATTTCGGATACGGTGAATTCACTCAGGCCAAAATTCCGGAGGAACTCCGTGGTATTTCGACATGATATCATCTATTATTGTTTGACATATTTATTCGAAATCGGTTTACCTGATTCTGATTTTCTCCTTTTTTCTGATTTGTTTGAACCTATAGAATCTATAGATTCTCCGCGGTTAGCTTGATTTCTGATCTGCTTCTTTGGATCATCAAAAACTTCATCAGACACAATATCAGCAGGAGGGGCTGTTCCCATCTGTACTACTCGTGCTGCAGTTTTGAAATTTACATGTTTCTTTTTATCGGTTGAATTCCTCAAGTCCGACAAAACTTTCTCATTAGATTCATTGACAGACGGATTTCGAACTGATGCCGTTGCCAGCTTCATATCGATTCGAAATCAACTTCAGTTGAACTGACTGATTGAAAACTATTCTCTTTTGATTTTTATCAAGTAACCGGTGGTTATGCGTACTGGGACAAAATGATAAATTAGTAGACCGGCGATAAAATTGAAAATTGTTTCACCAATAAATTTATTTAATCGTTTATGCCATGATAGTATCATACAGTATGAGCACGCACTAAAATAACTAGGGTGAAATAACTAACTCTCCGTGCTCTGAGTTTCAACTTTACTCGGCCTCAATCTGAGTCCTCTCGTTATCGTTGAATTTTGATCCGCTCTCTTAAAAAGTTGACCTCGAAATTTCAACCACCTTGAAGTGTGACTCTTAACCGGTCAAGTTTATTGACGATATAAATATATTATTTACGATATAAAAGAATCATTCAGTCACAACGACTCAGCTCCGCACGCTTATTTGAAATGATAAGATGCTTAACACATTAGTGCCTGTTTGAGTAAAACGTTTTGATAAACTTGGTTTATAATTTGTGTTGTAAACCCTGATGAATATTTTTAATTTCTATTTTGATCCCATTCAATGCGTGTTTCGAGATTTCACCACTTCCTATAAACCGCTTGGTGAGCCGGGATGATGCTCAGGCCGATTCAATTCGAGTTGTAGAATTTAATGACTTCATTGAAAATTGGCAGGACATTCTTTCGGTAGTTCAACGATGAATTGGCATGTTCTAAGAGACTTTGTGGCGTGATCATCCTGTTCTTGAGCCGCATCGTAAATGTTTTTAAATCGCGAGTATGAAATCATGTCAACTGAGTGGCTTGAGGATTATTAAGGGTAATTAAATCTTACCAGATTATAGGGGAGGGTCTTTACGACTGTCAGTTGGTTCGAATTCCACATGGTCTAGTGTGCCATGGCACGTATGCAGTAATGATACGACGGGCTGCTTGTCCGACCACCTAAAAAGTCGCGGGACACCTATTCTCGGCGGGTTACCCATTTTCCCAGTAAAACTCAACATCTGGCTTCACCTAGCCTAAAATTCCTAGTAATACAAAATCATGGATATCAGATGGGTATCACTAAATTAGTTGTTACCCATTATGGGTAACAAATGAATTTTGTATCCAACTACTACGTATAAAGCATTCGGCAGAGATCGGCGGGAAAGTTCTCGACAGGCCTTCCCGAATCGGGATGAGGAATCACGATGAGGAAATAATGTTTAAAAAATCATGGAAGTACCGGGAATTGGTTTGTACCCGATAATTTATCCGATACCCATCCGTTAATAATTTTGCAAAGAGGTCATATTTTAAAGAAAACTGTTCGACGATTCTCCTACCTGAGACTCAGGTCCTGAGTATAAGATTCACCGTGTATCAAACCCGGAACTTTTGAATAAAATTCATCGCTTAATAAATGAAAAGGTTGATGTCCAAAAAAGTAGCTTGGGTCAACATGAAATCAGCGATTCAAAATAATTTAAAATTGGTACCAAACATTTGTTGACGGTCAATGAAAGACTGCATGCCCTTATCT
>SCLD01098832.1:0-32531 GCA_004367895.1 Oikopleura longicauda | reverse complement strand
TGTTTATAAGTGTCGCCAAGTTGCGTGACGATTTGATCATTTAGTCGTGTCTCTGAATAATGGCAACCTCAAATTTGGACATTTTTCAAGGGCTTGGTTTGGACATTTTTTAAATTGATACGGATCACCATAAGATCAAAAGTATTTACCATAACGCAACAGGTTGGGAGCAAGTTGATGATGAATACGTGGCATTTGGATTGCTTCATTGAGTGTATAATCCTGCATCAGTACTGATGTAATCACCAGTGCCGTTCCAGTTGTGATTCGTGTTCCCCCACTGGCACCGCCCGTGAACACAATATCACCAGTGCTCTTTTGTTTGATGACGACCGGTGTCATTGAACTCAGTGGTCGTTTGCCCGGTTCAATGAAATTGGCCGGACTCGGTGGGACACCGTAAACATTGGTCAAATTGGGCGTTGAAAAGTCGTCCATTTCGTTGTTGAAAATGATTCCCGTTCGCTGGCCAACCACTTTACTGCCCAGTCCTGTATTGATGGTCGATGTGAGTGCGCATGCTTGTCCATTCTGATCAATAACACTCATGTGTGATGTCCCCGCATCCTCAACGATTTCAAACGCCGGCTCATAATAGTCAAAGTCCTGTGCCTCATTTCGTATTTTGTGATAAAAATCAGTGGCATACTCGTAGGAAGTCAAATTGTTGACCAATTCGGTAAAGTTTTCCGCTTGAAAGTGTCGATCACCTAGCAGTGATCGTTTGCTAGTTGACAAAAGTGTTTTAGAAGTGTTTAAAGCCACATAAAGTTTACCCATATGCAAATTTGAATGCCTCAGCAAGTTTGTGGAAGAAATCGGCATTGCGTTCATTTGGAAGTTCACCGCGCTCCTTAAAATTATGCATAATGTTGACGATAAAGGCTAATATGACGCCACTCGAGGGTGGCGCACCAACATAGCCAACATAATCGCCAAATTCAAATTGAAGTGCATCAGTCTCGTCGATAGCATAATCGGCTAGGTCACTAAGCTCGAATGCGCCGCCATTATCGTTTATGTCTTTGACGATATCGTCAGCGAGTGGAGATGAATGAAATGCATTTTTGTTATCGCGGATTTTCTCAAAAGTGCGCGCCAGTTGCTCATTGACGAACTGATCTCCTACTTGGAGGGCGCGTCCATTTTGCTTGAAAAGATCGGTAAGTCCAATTATTCTCTCCGCATTGCTGGACAATGAGCCAACATTGGTATCAGTCACGTAAACGCCACTGCGAACAAGTTCAATGATAGGATTGATCAGCTCGGACCACTCTAGCTTCCCATACTGCTCATGTGCAACACTCATACATTTCATTTCGCCTTTACTTTGGATGCCAGAGGGATCAAATACACTGTGAGCATTTACCGAATTTTTAAAAATGCAAAATCTAACGTGAAATGATGAGGCTCCACCCAAAACTGGAATCGCAATTGCGGCCGGCCCATATGTTGATGATTGGGTGCCGTTTACGAACATATTTCTATGTTTAAACGTTTGTAATCTGCTGTTACACGTGAATTTAACCTTGATGCACTGGCAGGCGCCGTCTCACGACAGTTGATGAACTTGTGTAATTGATTTGCCTCATCATGTATTAACATAAATGATCCCCCGCCAATCCCACAGCTTTGCATGTTTTGTACGCCACTGCATAGGGCTGTTGTAATCGTTGCATCGACTGCGTTCCCACCGCGTTGCTTTTACTTGGGTGATGATGATGTTGGATTTATTGGAAAGCAATGGATAAAGCCATGTTCCCACGACACTTTCTAAAAGTGAGCAAAAACCCAAAATCAAAATATAACTGCCGAGTGAGGAGCAAATTGCCGAATCAGCCGCAACTGCCGCATTCTCGAACGTACCCGAGTAGACACTGTGATAAGTTCGATCCAAGCGTGGTGCTTGATCTAATTCACTTTTATCACGAAGTGGCAACCAAATCGCCAATGCTATCTCTGCTATTAAAATCGCCAGCAACAACGCAGCTGCCGCTTTTAGACGCCCGACTGATGATCCCATTAGACTTTGAAATAAAAAATGAAGCTCCAAAGTCAAACGTTTAGTCTTTGTACTGACTTTTGTTCTTAGTTTTTTTAACTTTCTTCTTCAGCAAACATAGACAGAACTTCCGTCCTAAGTTGTAAGCCGTAACTTGTTCTTTTTGTAAGTTCCTTCAAACAAGTTTTTATATAGCAACAAAGCTTAATGGACTCCAGAATGGCTACTGTAAAAGATTCTGACTTGGCAAAGTAATGGTGATATTGTAAAAAATGTTGGTTTTCGTCTCAAAATTATTTTTATCTTTTTCTCACTTTGAACAGAAGTTTTAACAGCTTGGTTTGTCGGCGCCGTAAAGTTTTCCTCTGGCGAATAGCGGAAAAAGACGCTCGTTTTATAGAGCCTTGCGATGGTTCAGAAAATGATTCGGCGGAGATTGAGGTTCCTTCAAACGACTCTTTATTTGACTACAAAAGTAAATGGAAGTTTCCAGAATGGCTACTGTAAAAAATTCTGACTTGGCAAAGTAATGGTCATATTGTAAAATATGTTGGTTACATTCTTCAACCAGTTATTAGACCTCAACCACAAAGGTTTTCATAAGGTCGATATGTAAGGTGCATGGTTCACCTTTCGTGGAAGAATGATTTCATCCCTATTAACTCTCGAGTCAATTCGTGATATAAAAACCAGCTGCATCAATTTCTAATGGCTTTGGTTCCATTAGTCGTTTCTGGTTCAGTTCAGCAAAAGAGAAAAAAGAAAATATGCCGAAATTTCACCACGCAAAAGATGGCCGGTTAGTCGCGTCACTATGGTTAGGATGAACTTTTGTTAAGTAACTGGACTGTCATAATATGGCTTTTACCGCCATGTGCACTTCTCTTCCTATTATGCCTCGTCCATATTTTATGCGGAGTTAACCGCAGGTAAATCAATGTCAATTAGTGGCACCCATGTTGGTACCCACTTTCGCCGCACCACACCTCATTTTGTTTTAGCAATCTAATGACATACAAAACGGAGCGCGATCGGCTTCTATCAATTGGCGCTTTGACTGATACCAATATACGACGACTGCATTTACTTAATGAACGGTAAGTGGCCTCTATCTATTGCTACGCCCACTTGAAAATGGGCTAATGCGACAGCTGACGGTGACAGGATCAACTTTAGAAACCGTTTCACTGTTGCAACTGGGCTGAGCGAACATCGATACACAATGCTATAAATGTGTTTGGACGAATAAACGCAGTACATAAGCGGCATTTGTTTACACCTATGTTCGCGACCAAAGCCAGATACCCAAGTGATTTTGATACGTATTAGTGGTTGGCTTATTGGCAACTTAACATGCGTCAACCACTCATACGCAATGAGCCAAGCCATCGTACGGACGTATTTATACATACCTAGACTTCTAATTTGCCACTGTGTTTGAAATGAACTCAATATACATTATTATAAGTGTTATCAAAAGTAGTTGACAACAATATCCCGACCTAGGTTTAGTTTCTATCTGCATAAATCCTTTTAGATATCTTGCGCACCATAAACGTCTCATTACAGTATAACCACGTTACACGTGGGCTTATGTCGTCATTATAATTTTATAAAACTGACCAAATTACTTATCCAGATATTAACGTTCTAATGAGGTAAACCAGTCTTACTTATATTAGAGTGCGTTCACTTGCAAACGTGTTTGAGAACTTGTCCCGATGATAAAATAAAGAAAAACGAGTCATTAAAAAAAGCTTAATTAAACAGGTCGGTTTCTTTTTTGAACAACTAACTTCAATGTCAGCGTATATTGATGGTGACATCTAACAAAACACCATTTGATTATTATCAGTATACTTGGCGGGCGACAAAAGAGTCCTATCCAAAAAATACCACCATAATTGGTGCCTCTGCTTATCACTGACACATTTCCTTATCGATGTTGACTATCTTTACCATATCGCCCGTTAACCATATTTGAACCAGCTCTGAATAGCTTCACTTTTGTGGTAACCCCGTTTTTCTTCTTTATTGGCCAATATGTTGCGCATTATGGGCGGACGCATTTTTGATTGTTAGTACCAACTTAGTCCATCGGAAGCGCACATCCATAATATGCATCGTAGAGTGGCCGTCTAAGCCGTATATACGGACGCTGGCGTTGTGTGTCGAAGATTCAGAAAAAAAAAAGAAAACAGGCGCCTGCGGTGTGTTTCATAATATTAGGGACTTGTTCGACATTACGTTACGTTTTCACTACGTGCACGCCAAGACATGCTTACGCTTCTGACATGATCCTTTAGAATCGTTATGAATAAGCCAAGAAACTCCACACCCTAACTATCAAAAACCAACTTGTACTACTACACTAGACGAGAGATGCTACTACGCCGTTTAGAGTATCGAAATTTCAATTTAGTAATCACCCGCTTTGTTATCGGCTCGGAGCTAAAGGTTGCATGTGTAACCGACGTGGTCATGTTCCATACTTTTTTTTATCAGAAAGAAGCAATCAACGACGGATTATTATCGTCACAAAGGTCAAACCATCATCTCCTCAGTAGTCAGTATTTGATATCTTGACATTCGATTACGAATGGAAATATACTACATTTTGGCGTGCGCATGTAACCGCCGTCTAGCTCTAATAAGCCATTCAAATACAATATCAGACGACGCCCAAGGACCACTAATGAAAACACTGTTTCCAGGTGCGCAGCGTATTTCACGTTTTTTGACAGAACTCAAAACTCTCTTTTCAAAACCAAGCCAAAAACCACTCTTCTATCGACCGATGTGTGCGCTATAACAACCTCGATCGTAGACCACAATGTGAGTTTATCATTGGACTAAGATGGGGTTTATTTTCGGGACAGACCATTTGGTCAAATAATTAAACTTTTCACATCTGTAGTTCTGCTGACTTGACATCGAGGACCTTGGCCACGTTGATAGGCGTCGCTGGTAGCTTAAAATAGCCAGCAGCTGGATTGAACGATTCAATAGCATTTTGTAGTGCGCAATTGTACGAGAAAGCAAGGCACATTGCCGCCTCGCCCGCTTGTTTCGAGCTCATCGGGTAGTTCATTGGTTTGCCAGTCAATGGGCCTGAAACGTAAACAGTAAATAGGTAATTAGGCAAAACCCTTTTAACCATCGTCAAACTCGGGCGCGTCTGGATTGAGCGTAATATTGAGCGTTTTGGGCAGGTCTTTGTGCATAGGGACTTTATAATCCCATGTACCCCCTTCCTTCGCGCCATTCTCGTCCCAGGTAAGATGTTCCATTTTGAGCCAACCGAGCGACATCATGAGGCCGCCCTCGATTTGGCCGACTTCAATGCCGACGTTGATCATTTCACCCGCATCGTAGTAAAGATCCATACGTTCAATCACATGCTCGCCAGTTAAACAGTCCAGTTCCACGATTGCAAGTGAAGCGCCATATGTATGATAACTAGATCCGGGCCCTTTGAACTTACCACCGGCTCGTTCTTGAAAGTCGAATTCGCCCAGTTCCTTGCATGCATTCCATAGTTTCTCCCAACTCCAACTTTCATCGCCATTAACTGCTACTATCATACGTTGCTTGAGCGACGCGGTTGCCTTGTTGATAAGCAACATTTGCGTGTGTGTCGTTATCGTGCCTCCCGTTGGACTCGAGTTCGGCGCCACCTCAGTGTTAGTCGGCTTCACGCGCACCTGGTTCAACTCACAGCCGAGATTTCGCGAGGCTATTTGCGCACAGCGGGTATGCATCCCCTGGCCCATGTCGATACCACCAACGGTGACCTGGACCGAGCCGTCGAACTTCAAGACGGAGACAAGAACCGACGAGCCGCAAAATGACACATCGTGCCCGTACTTCATTGTTTGCAGGGCGATGCCCTTCTTGGTCCAATTGTGTGATCGATTGAACGTGTTGACGTCAGATTCCAACTCGCGAAACTTGGTGGACTCGATCAACTGCGTGAACAAATCGTTTATTCGGGTCGTTTTCTCAACCTCGCCGGCCAGATTGACAAAACCCTTTGTGGCATGGTTACGTTGACGACCAGCAAGTTGACAGTGGCTCAGTTCACGCAAACCATGATCAATGATCCGTTCAATTGCAAATGCAGCCTGGAGCATGCCGGGGGCGCGTAACCATGTCACTGCCGGGCGCGCCGTACGAACATTGACCAGGCTGTATGTGTAGTTGGGCACACTGTATGGTCCGTCGCCATGTAACGCCCAGAGTAGGCCGTTAAAACAAGCATCATTACTGGCACAGCCCGTATCACAGTAGATGGTCATATCGAGGGCTTCACACTTTGCTGTAGTCTTGTCAAAAAGTGCTTTGTAGTGAATTTGATAAATTGAACGGCCCCCAATGATTTGGATACAGTCGGCCATCGACAAGTGCATTGAACATGGCTTATGAGTTAATTTGGCCGCAATCGCCGCCACGGTCGCCGCCCATAGTGATCGTGTTGCCTTGCCACCAAATCCACCGCCAGTGCGACGACATTTTACACTTGGATTTACATCATCGACCACGGACTCTTGCGAGACGCTTACCTAACAGCTGAATGGGGAAGATGCAAGCAACCGGCAACAGCACGTTGTACTTTATCGAGTGATTGGGCGCCTACATCGACTTCAACATTTTGATCGTTTATGGTGACTGCTGCAAACTGCGTTTCCATATAGTTATGATACTGGCCCGGTTGATCCATTTGTCCTTGGACCAGTTGCATGTTGGCATCGATCTCTTTGTCGAAAACCGTCGTATCGCCTCGTGTTATTGTGCGCATCATTAAGTCCTCGGTCGGATAGAAGTCTCCGCGTTTAATTGCCTCGTTCAATGATGGTGTCGGCTAAAGAACACATAAGTTATGTGACATAACGAACGTCCTTCTATTTTTTGCTTGTTCAACTTACTTTCTCACGCTTGTCGTCGTCAGCGGCCCACTCATCATAAGTAACGGTGACCAGACTCGACAATCGTTGTGCAGCTAGTCGCGATTTGGCGACAATAACGGCAAGCGGTTGATTAATGTATAACACGCTCTTCAAAGGCAATCACCACCTTAGTTTTAGAAGGGGAACACAAAAAGTCAAACAAAGTTAACTAGTGAAAAGCCTAACTTCGAGCACAAGGCTTCCTCCGGCATCCTTTCATCAAGCTCGCTGACCTCGCCAGGTTGAATGCAATTTTTTAGGCCGGCGCAGATAATATCAGCGCTGGTGATTCCACGCACAAACTCTGATAACGCGTTCCCTAGTTAACCCCCATCAATGTTAGAGTGTGTTGACTGACCATTATCTGTTTTGCATGCGTCAAAGTTAATCGCCACTATATTTCCCAGTTCAGTTGCTTTGACAAAGGCCAAATGAAGTTGACCATGTTTGGGCGGAACATCACTCGGATAGCCGGCATCACCCGAGGCCAAGGAAGCTGCATGTTGCTGGGGCTGGTTCTTGGCAATGTTCGGTTGGCTTGAATCATCAAGCATGAAGTTAACTTGATCAAAGTTGAGTTCATTATGCTCCCGACCAAGCACATATTGATAATGTTTGAAGAGGAGCGCTTTGACTTGTACATTTGAAATACTTGTCAGCGATTTATTCATTTCGGTGACGTCGTCTCCTATTCGTGTCCCAGTCAAACGGGTGAGGCCCTGTCGCGCGTTGTAATAGTATTGTGACTTGTCACCCGGCGCCGTGCAAAACGCATAGGTCACATAACCGGCCGACATGGTTGGCCGCGGTGTGATCTTGCCAATTGAGATAAGAGCCTCAGAACAAAGTGTCATTTTAATCGACACCATAATCGACCTTTGGCTTGGGGATGATGCCATGAACTCCATCACTGTCAGTTGCCCCGCATCGTTGACAAGCGTGATCTCGGCGTTCAACATGCCTTAATATTGAACACTTAGTATTTTAGTTGTAAAATTGTGTCATTGACGGGCAAAACCCACAGTGAACAAGATGAAGAGGTAGATATTGGAAATAGCTCTGGATCCAGTAAAACGTGTTTCAATGGAGAACCGTAATTATTTTTTGACTACGTCATTGTTCTAACTTCCATGTATCAAAATCCACCACCCCACCACCATTCACACGCTTGTCAGGCTTTGATTAATAAATCAAAATAAATTCGAGTGATACTATTATGACGGCAGTGAACCCCTCCTTGATCCAAATTCATTGAAAGCAAATGATGTGTCACACTTAATCGAACATTATAGGACGATTGCTTATCAAGGGTGTGGGGTGGCAGTGGTGGCGGTGGTGGTGGACGGTGCGTGAAATGATAGACTTGGCCGACAATGATGATGATGACGGATTTAGTGAAGAAAGAACGACGTCCCGATATAAATCTCTTTTTGTCACTCCTACCTAGAATAGTCGACACATCCGAGCAGAAGGCGTCATTATCACGCTGGAGATAAAGCGAGCCGGCTAGGGTGCCTTGCATTCGCATTGAACGTGAGCCGACACACTCGAGTGCCTATGTGACAGTGTGTATGGCTTGATATACATGCGTGTGTACAACTCACTTTCGCCACTTTTGATGCGTTAGCATTCGCACCACACACAGGACCGCGCAACACATCAATCAGTGATTCGATACTGCACGCAGCTCCCATGGTGATTGTCTCGGCTTCCAAAGTCAAAAATGAAGTCAGTATGCTCGTACGAGAGAGAGATTATAAACCTGAATGAGTGGTGACTGCAGTCAACTCGGGACAACGCGACAGATCGATAATATTTGCATAATTGCTTTGATTCTTCGTTTTCGCATAGTACTTTTCAACGTGCCGAGCCGTATCGCCGCTGATTACGCGAACATTTGGAGCGAGACTCGTTAGCAACTCGGTGGCGTGGTTTACTGTAAATGGGCGATACCACTTGACGCCATTCTTCAATGGGACCTCGTCGCACGCGTCTTGACACCCGGCATGTTGCTTTGGGCATGTTCGACACAAGTCACCCAATTCCTCAATGTCAATCACTGGTGCGTGCTTGATTGCATCCCGTATAGGGCTTTAAGCCGAAGTGTGTCACCAAAATGTAGATAACAAATTACAACATTTATAACATTTCCGTAGCGTCAAAAACGTGGCGTCGTAATGTTGCTGTTGTTGCTCGGGCCGTCATAAACCGATATGAGCATAGATCTTTATTGTTAAGCCACGGTGTGATCTGGCCAGGATTTAGAAGGTCAGCGTGAGGCCATCGCCATCACCACCACGCAGCAAACCAGGCTCTAACTTATTGATTTAGGAGTATATGGAGGCATCCTTCTCAAATTTGCATTTTAACGACGTGTGGAATGCAAAAAATGTCAATGAAAAATAATTTGACATGAGGGACCACGACGCCACATATGTGTATATATATACTTTACTTAAATATATATTGGCCACAAAATTCCAAAAGTAATGGCATGGTGGTCTGGGTCACATATTAACTTGGGAAAATTACGCAAAGTGAAGAAAATTCTCGACATATGTCGTCAAATATTAAAGTAAATGATGACACACCTCCGTCCCGATAGCCAGTGCAACGGCAAATGTGCCCATCCAACTCAACATTCCGCTGCTCCTTGCTGCTAGCGCAAGCAACGCCGGCGACAATGCCAGGTGTACAATAGCCACATTGGGAGGCGAAATTATCGGCAAACGATTTGGCCATGTCCCGGCCGCTTTTGGTTCGCGCCAGCGCTGAACTTGTCACAAATACGCGACCCGTGGCCTGTGGCAGCGGAATCAAGCAGGCCGATACGGCGACAAGTTCTGTGCCATTGTTGGTGAGTTCAAGCAAGGAACACGCGCCACAGCCGCCCTCCTCGCACATTTGTTTCACTTGGGTGAGGCCACGGGCGCGGATGTAGGCGAGTAAACTCTCGTGGTGGTGGTGGCAAGTACCAGCGGGTACTTCAATCCACTCATCATCGAATTGGAAGCTAATCAATTTACAATTGCATCATTAAAGCCAATCCAAAAGCCACTTACCTAATCATTCTACTTGACCCTGCAAGTGAGAACTCACTTCTCTGAAAACACAGTGAACAACTAAGCGTCACGTTTACGTTACATAAATCTCTTTTTAAATATTATTCTCATAAAAAGTAGTAAGCAAACAACACATAATTTTTAACAGTCTTTTACAAAAACTTTAACAATTTTTACAATTTTCACAACTTTTACAATTTACTGACCTGCAACTCAGTCTTATTTCCTTTTTCCTTTCCCTCCGCTTGATAATGAGTGACTGAAGTCTGGGCTTGTCAAGGTTATTTTGCTAATTGACCGCTGCTGATCAGAGATTTGATTGATTTGATGGCACCAGTACGCTGGACCGCGAGTGCTATTTCTTTCACCACCTAGCATACACATCTTCTGAGTCTGAGTCTGATCCGGTGCCAAATTTGGCAACCGCAAACAACCGGTCTGTGTTGGAGTAGAACACGACAGATCGGGTCCGGTCGTCCTGTGCAACATATCGGGCGCAAACCCGAGTGAGTGGTTCAATCATAGGATGATCCGTTTATCATAACGTTGAACTTGTGGTTGGTTATACACATGTGTGTATACCGCCGCACCGCTAGACTGGGGCCGGGTTTAGATCGTTTTTCACTTCAATAATTAAAACTAGCCCAAATATTTGCATTATGAGCCTGAGCCTGAGCTTCCGCCATAATAAAATTCGCTTTAAGTCGATGAACTCATCAAGTCAAGGTCCCCTTGGTTTTAGTTCCAAATACACAAATGTTTAAACCAGTGTTTCGTTTTGTGTCGACCTCGTCACAATCGATTAATTTCGATCTGGGATGATCTCAAAATGGGATTGTCGCGATGATGATCTTGACACTGTTGATGTGGACAATCTGTCAAAGGAACGAACGTGTCCTCAATCGGATTGAGTTACAATGATAAATCTGCCAGGAGTATGTGATCGATCACTTTAAATCGTGAACATTAGGTGCAGTACATGTCGGTTCCAGTTGAGCAAGGATTTAAAACGAGTAATCATCGTGCGCCTGATCCATGCAAATTATCAGTTCGGGATCCTGTCTAGTTCGTGACTGATAAACTCGACATTTAAATTTAGAAGGTTTAATAAAATACGCTGCTGCGGTGTTCATGTTTGGCCAGACAAAATATGTCCCCCATTTTAATGTAACCCGAATCGTGTGGCTACTAAGATTCGACTAAAGCTGTTTTGTCTTCTAAACCCACAAATGTATCCACTCGGTAATTGGCTATGGCATAGTAAAATATTATTCAACTTTCTAATACCGGTGAGCCTGTTGAGTAAACCCATTTACCCGCTTGCATAGATGGAGCATAAAAACGCAACCAAATAGGCCGGCTTATCGTCCAAATCGAATTTGATTAAACATTCGCGCTTAATCAACGGTACTGAGAGTGAGCTGCTGCTGCATTGCCATGGTTGATTCCTCCATTCAAGAACGTGTGTTCTGCTGTGTGCTACGTTGACACACGTGGTAACCAAAAGGAATGGAAGTTTAATATCTTCATGCTTAAGTTTTGGAATGTTTCCTCGCTTCTTTTTCAGGTTACCGCAAATTGGCCAAAACTATTTTTTGAATTTATACTTAGTCGTTTTACTATAAGCTTCCAATTCCATGATGGATCGGTGCAGGACGCACACACGATAGTTCTAAACACGTCGGGGCATAGTAATTCAGTACCCAAATTTGATATATTGTCGGCACACGATGGCATGTGTTGACGTCACGACTGGACAACAAAGTGCTTCGAGTATAATGAATTTTATATTTTATATTTGACGATGGCTTCGTGCTCCGGATTGGCCATTGGTCGGTAGAACTGAATAACGTAACACTTTATGAATGCAAGAGCACGCGAGATGTCACCGTAGTGGGTGAATACATTTGACCAAAGTTGTAATGTTGAATAAATGAATTGATATCGGGTCCGATCGTTTCCGCTAAATTTCCACCATTGATCAGGTCTAAAAAATAGGGTATTGCTTCAGATGTTTCACGTCGGTTTGGAATTGGGGTGAGGCTACTCCCTTCGTAAACACGTTGAATGAAAGAACGGTTTTATGGAATGTCGACTATGCCTGCCTACCGCTCAGTTTCCGAGTTAGTCGATCCGGAAAACGTACAAATGGGGCACTGGTCATCCATTGGGCATGTGATAAAGCCACCAGTACCGCAAACAGGAGCAAGTTCATTCTAAAAAAGACAGGTGTGTGCAAAACTGAGCACTTGAACGAGTATTTATCCTTATCACATCTGACATCATTCGGGCTACTACAGTTATGAGGCGAGTTAAAGCTGCATTCTAAATAAATTGACTCAATTCGCAGTCTGACAGGCTGCCGCTGTCATAAGACACTGGGTGTGAGTCAAGGAATATTCGTATGTAAAAGGTCACACTTGTCTTTTCGAGACGAATGTGAGTATGGCAATTTAACGGGAGTTATCACAGTACTTGTATGGATGTCGTGGACATGCAATATGGGTGGAACGGACACGATTCTAAATATAGCTTGGCTTCATCATGTCACCATTAGCTTATAGTCCAATCTTTGATGGCATGATCTATATATTTGTGGTGGAAACATAATCGAATCAAATTGTGCCATATCAAGCGGGCGTCAATTTACCAAATATCACCACTCAATTCAACTTACACGGAAAGGGCCTAAGCGATCCATTAAAAATTGACCCAAAATTCAACCCGCCGACAAGCAGTTGGAATGTGCGCATGCAAAGCATTCGTTCACGTGCGCTCATCACTAGTGAGTGAGGGAATTAGATTATTCACTTTCGTTCCGAAACAGTGGTCGAATTCCACGCCATCCACCCAAGCACTTGACCGAGTTCACAGTGGACTCGTATTTGTGTTCACGAGTCATAATTTCGCATAAATAGCAGCTCGTCTTGATCTTGAAACACACGTATTTATCTCCAGATATACAGTACGTCTGCATATCATTCTTCGTCTGACAATTTCATGAACACCCTTGCATAGATGAGTAACTGCGGTAGCACGACAAAAACGGCGCTCAAAAAGCAGGTCCAAGTTAGATGTGAATACGTTAGGTTTTTTGGAGCACTGGTGCAATATTAAAATTCACTTTGTTAGTATGCATAAGGTCCAAGCCGGTTTGGCGCCCCATAATTGCCAAATAGGCTGTGAAAAAGTGTGGCATACTATGAGGTCAAGTATGGGACGGAGGGTGCAAGCAGCTGCTTGAGCAACAAAAATCAAATCAGTCAAATCTCTTCAGCAAAGGCACACATTATTACAGATTTCATGGTGAGAGTTTGAACTTTACAGATAATGGTAGTGCTCTAAATTGTAGAATGCATCTGTCATGTCATAGATGCTCTACTTATTGGAAATATTACGTTGAGTGGTCTCAGACGGATTAAGCTTGATTAATAACAATGATGAAGCCGCTTTGACCATTACTCAAGTTCAGACTTGATGAAACGGTGAATCGAAACTTTGTTTGTTCTAAAAGGGATGGCCACAAAAGTGGCATCATACTTTTTGAACTTAGATCATCACCAAGAGTCACTAAATTTGACCTTTTCACGATGATAGTTGTGCGGAAATTAAACACATGTCTCGCATGTGCGGCGTGCCGTTGTTTTATCACTGTGAACTTCGATTTCACGTGAAAAAGGCGAACTTAGTTCAATATCACAAAAACCACACAGATTACGTATGAACATTAGGTGCGGAACGTTCTAACCGCGTCCGTTGACCTGCGTGCCCGATAATGGCTTTTTTCGACATGACGAATGTTTTCGATGTTCCGACATAATTCAACAGTTTTCTATCATTATATCACTTTGGTTCACTCGAACCAGTGGTTAATGTACACGCTTCAAACGTGACGAAAAGTGTGTGTTCGATTAAAATATTAGAATTCGCTGAAATTGGACTCAACGTTTCCAGTGATAATGTCCAACTCACTTTTTTGGTGCATTAAATCGATTGAATGAAGTGCTACTTTCCGGGTTATGAAAAGTGTCATGTAAGACGAATAGTGACCTGAACGTAACGGCGAGGAAGTCGGCTACTCGAGTGTAGACTCCTGGTTGGTCCAACCTGGTGTTTCACACGATACAAAGGTGAATCCAATTGTCAAAACACCGTGAAACATCGGGGATGATCTGTCTGATTTTAATCTCATTCGGGATAACATGCGAGTACAACTCGTCACCCCCAGCGCGACCTACACTTCCATGAGCAACATGGAGCTGCTCATTGAGGAAAAGGCATTACATGTTTGTTTTGCAGTGTTTTGACGAACAAGGGGATGATGAAAGGGTGTAGTCTTGACAAACTAGGTACATGGGCTTCTTTACCCACTCTAATTTAAGCTACACCGGAAGACTTTCAACAATTCTTCTCGTTTAGTTGTTGTCGACGTTAGACTTTATAATCGAGTTTAGAAGTTGAAAATGTGGAAAATAGGCTCAAGTCAAACTTGATGCGTGTCCATCTCGGGGCCCAACCGGAGTGGGGCGAGCAATGATCAATCTTGAAAAAAAAATTGTTTAACAAACTAATCATCAGGCGAGCGCTGCGCCTTAAAATTTGCATATAGTCTTTAACACGCTCCATTGGCAACTGAATGCCGTTTTCGTCGAATCACACGCATTACGTGGTGGATGGTGGGTAGTACCGAAATCAGTAAATTGGTCAGCGCGCATAGGGTGCGTAGTAGTAGTGCAAAAACGTTTCTAAGCTCAAAAATGCAAATCCTGTCAGTGACAGTCTCACAAACGAGATCAAGCTAAAAGCGCTACCAACGACAACGACACTCACTCACACACACTCACGCACACATGCACGCAGCTTTTGCCATTTACCAAAACTGGGTATAGCCAAAAGCCAATTTGCGCTAACACTCATATTGATCTCGATCGATTATAACCGCACTCGGCATTTACCACTTTCAAGCTTCCTGGACCGCCGTCTCATCATTCATTTGCTTGTTGATGAATAAACATACGATTAAATTTTTATGGGTTTTTATTTGAGCGGCAATTGCTGCCTTTTATAATATGTGGTGTCGACACTTCTCGCCCAAGGTTCAGAATGGTTGACGTTTGTTCAAACATCACCCTTCTTTTGAGAATGAGCAAGCAAGTGGCTTGTGTGATTTGATTTACAAATATATACAAAGTCTGGTTTTGTTCGTTCAGTTGTGTTGTGTTCGGGTGAATATGAAACGATATAAAAATCACGTTTAAAAAGGGCGTGAATAAGAAAGAGTAAGTCTTCGGATAAATTTCGAGTTTTTCGAGGGACATTTTCGGTATGGGTTTTTTTCTGCACAAAATAAAAAAATAAGTATAGAGTTTAGTGTTTTTGCACGTTGACGTGTCCGTTTGGGAATACGCACAAGCGACTGACATATTTCGGTCATAATCACTTGATTCTCTCCAGTAGTCCCATTCTAGGTAACAGACACGTCCAGACAAATAAAGACATCCATTGTGACCATTAACAACCCACTTCTGAGTTGAATGGTTCAAATAGTACTCGTAAATTTGTGTGTTTCAACGTTTTTTGTTTCAAAGTTTAAAAGTACTGCGTAATTGGATGTAGACTTCATAGTGAAGTAGTTGTGCAAAGATTCACACACATGTAAACTGGGTTTTTGTTTGAAATTTGACTAAGTCCAAGCGTCTAAAATTAAGCTTCCATTTTCGGTACTCTGGGGATTCTGTGGTCGTTGGATTATGGATTGTGCTTGTATGACTAGTCAATATAAGAGTGCTTCGAATTTAGATACAGTGTATATAAAAGTGCCCTTGCAGCAGAGTGTTTTCGTGTTCAACACGTAACTTGCTCAAAGACACTCAATCCGGGAATCGTCAAATGTTTGTTCACGTATTGAAACAAGTGTTTGGATTCACTTTATGGCTCTCATCGCTTGATAGTATAGCTAAGCATTGTGTGCTATTATACTGGGAGGGGTGAAAAATGCTGAGAAACTAGGGTTGGCAGGCTCCTTTTCTCAGCATTGGGAGTTTAATTTTTTGACGGCTGTTCTTCATTACAGTGGGGATCCGGGGGCCCGTTGTTTGTACATGGTAGTGACTGTTATATAAAAGTTTGGCTTTTTACATATCTGAAGAACTTATGTGTGTCTTTGTGTTCCTTATTAATCAAGGAGGAACTTACCAATATCGGTAATCCATTGCTGCATTAGTTTTGGATATTGTGTTTTGGTGTTGTCTTATTGCTTCTTGTTCTTCTTCTTGTTCTTCTTTGCTTCATTTGCTAACGCTTTCTCGCGTCTCTTTTGCTCACGCTCACGCTTCTTTTCCTCATTCATTTTCTCACGTCGCTTCTCTTTGAAAAGATCACTGTCGCAATCTTTGTTGTCGAAGTACGGATTGTCATCCGGAGTGGTTCGCACCAGCAGTTTCTTGTTGATGTTAGTACACAAACGTGTCTCAAGACGGAAGAACTTCTTCTCGGCAATTTGGGCCCATTTCTTTATACGTTCGGCGCCAGCTGCTTTTGAGCCACTTTCTTTGACGTTTTTAACTTTGTCTTCATCGTAGCAGAGCGACATGTTCTCGTCAATCCAGAGGCGAACCTTGGCGTAGTTCAAGTAGAGCGTAGTCAAGGGCTTTTCAATGCGGGACTCGCTCATGCCGCGGACGGCTTTGCGATTTGGCTCTTCGATGACGAGCTGCTCGATGTATTTAGCGTAGGGGGTGTCCTTGTAGTTGTCGAAGAATTTGGGCGAAAAGACCTCATACATATCGTGCACGATTGGATTACCGTATTTGGAACATGTTTGGCTGAAGTACCGCGTATCAATGTGTGAATTCATATTAAAAGTAACCAAAGTAACATAGCTCGTGCGTAACCCGTACTTAATCCCTCGCATGTGTGATTTTATGGTTTTCATAACATAATCTAAACAAGACCAGTCTTCGATCGGATTTACACTTATACTAACTGTCATCTCACATGCGATGCACATGATGGAAAGTGATACGCCCTAAACAATTGAATCACAAATCTATGTGTGACTATAATCTTATTTCGATCGATGCTCGTCGTGCTGGTTTGGTGTGCTACGTTGAAAAATAGAAAGCTGACGAAACGCGAGACACATTTCTTATCGCTACTTTACGAATTGAATTTCCATCGACAAGCTACACTAGCTATACATATAAATAATATGTCAACAAATCAAGTCATTTTCAACTTAGTTGAGATGCGGTCGTAATAGAACACGACCAGTTCTCTCATTTTTGCAATGAACATGCGTAACACATAAGAACCAATAAGAAAAATTCGGATTAAGTACATAGTTAGAATGAGTCGCGATGCGTAATTATGGTTTTGAGGTTGAAGTATGTTACATTTCGAGAAAAACAAGCTCGCTACACTACATACACATAAACACTTACCCAGTGTATTTTTTCTGGATCCATTTGACGACGTTAATAGTTTTACGTAACCATCGATCGGCAATCTTGCTTGTAATCATTGTGTTACCATTTCGACGCAGTTTCTGTTTTCTCTTGTTTGTGCTTTATGTCGGTTATTTAACATATTCAAACGACGTTAGGACGAAGCGTGCGTGTAAATTTCAAGCAGGCAAAATTATAAAAAAAATGAGAAAAAGAATATGCTTCAACCGACACTTCGAGAGTTCTCTAGCCCCTGCTCTACTGGCACAGCAGCAACGGCGTCCTCATCGGACACTTCGGCAGTGACCATATAGTCAACTAAAGTGATAACTGTCCGGACGCCTTTTTTCAACTTAACTAATGGCGTCTTTGCACCGGGATCTAAGTCCGAGCCAGCCGAGGCCGTTCCGGCCAAGGCAAAAAGATACAAATTCTTCAAAAGCATATCGGTTTAATTTACTTGACCTGGGTTTAATTTCCTAGTGCCAGTAGAGGTCAATGGGGCCAGAACTAGGTGAACTGGATCTGGTACTGGATCTGGGCCAACTTCTGTCACGATTTCTCTGCGTTGGAACAGAATACAGCTTTCAATCTCTGTTTTAGCCTGTTAATTTAACACAAACGGTTAAACGAACAACAACTAAAGGCCTGAATGTTAACAAATGAAAACGAATCGATGTCACTCTAAAAACTAAAATCCTTGAATAAGGGTTCTACGGGGTCCAGGGCTTCGTAAAATTTCGACCAACATCAAGTGCCTGAGGCGCTTTCCATCATCCATTTTACGTTTTTCAGCACGGAGGATGATGCATGGTGGTGTGGTGGTGTAGCTGAGAAGCCATGTGAAAGCGGCAGGCTTCGTTCGAACGTTCGTTCCTTGGTTCGGCGGGGGGTCAACCTAGCTTGCTTTGAAAAGCTAACCAACTCACCAGCGCCGCCACTGACGACCTAGCGAGGGTGATGGAGTACTACTACTACTACGCTACTACATACGCTCATCTTTTGGATCAGTGGTGGAAATAACCGTACTTTGGAAGCATATCCATCATTTCAACGTAGGGAAGCTATGACAAAAAGCCACATCCAAAATAGGTTCACAGACCAACCGGAATCATTTTTGATGGCGAGATTGAAACACCGTCGCATGTAGACTAATGAATGTAATGGAATAAACTTTCGTCAAACCAGTTACAACGCAGAGCAGAAGTAGATGTCGTTGATTTTGCTGTGACATTTTGGCGCTCGTCTCCGGGATTATGCATGTAGAATGTCGAGGTATTTCCATCACCCCACCGATCGAGTGAGACATTTATTAAGGGCTTCTCACAAATGTTGCACATCAGTCTTCGGTTCGGTGTAATGTGTGTATATGTGTGTGTTTGACAGGGTCTGGGTTCTATCTCCACTTTGACATGACCTTGTGCCACTTGTATACGGTTATGTAACTATCTTGAGATGTCAAATCTGCTACCACAATAACAAGTGGTTAGTCTATTTTAGAGCTCAGTTAGACTCGATAAAATTCAAGCCGATTAAATGTGCCACCACCGGGTCTAACACGCTCTAAATGCTCACTGCGAGATTGGAGCACACCTATATCCGAATAGAACATATTCCACGAATGATCCAAGTCATTGCCAAGTTGGTACTGATCTTATCTGATGTTTCATCATTAATAAATACACGCTACTAATCTGTCGTGGCACTGTGTTATGGTTGCGGCAATATCAACTTCGGGATGGTTGCTGATTGATTGAAAATCAAAATCCCCTTCTTTCTCAATTCATCAACATTATCTTAAACACGAGACGCGTCCACCTTAATTTCGGTATGACATCTTCGTGTGCTTCTTTTCGAAGATATGAAAGTACCATTACCCGGTCAGTCGTACTATTTGCATAATACGAACACGCGCTCTTATCACGTTTTAAACTGTACTATTCGTTATGGCCGAATAGAGATGAACGTCAAATACAGCGAAGCAAAGATTATATGGAACGGACCTAGACATCCCGCTTAGCAATAATAGTGGGATTCGATATGATCACGTTTTTACTTGATAGTAACAAATCATGGACAGATCGACACTCTCATTAGCTACAGATCAACGTCACTTGGATATGATTATTGATTGTACACGGGTATTTCCCGGAGAAACGGCCGCATTATGCGTCTTAGCTGATTAGCAATAGTAGATTATTTTTACGACATTTGATACTAACGATCACTAACTAATCGTCATCATTTATAACATTGTTTAATTCTGCACATCCGAATCACGCCATTACATCTTGAAGTGATAGGCGGTTATGTTAGTGTCAAGTGCGTACAGTGCCGTCGTCGTTTCGTTTGTGAATATGACCCGAAAATACAAAACGTATTCTGACTTCCGCATGTACTTGTGGCGTTTCTAAACAAGCCCTGAACTCGCTGTCAAACAGATAGCTTTCACTTGACGGCTTGTTTATCATTGACTGTGCATTGCAACCATTGTTTCATACCCACTCTCACTTGCTTATCCCAAAAGGAGTACTTACACAGTCCACGTACTTGCTGCTGAGAGCTGACTAAGATGGTCTCATAAGAGCTATTGTTGAAAAGTCATTTACCCACCCCCATGCAAGTCAAGTTCTGTGTTTGATGAACTTTACGTTACGTTGGAAAATAATTAGGGTCGAGTTGCGTCTTGTGAGCATGTTCTTCGACGAAGGCTAATGTTATATATATGTCCCAATACGCGTGTGGCGTGTGGCAAGGATACTTATGCATGTCGTAAACAGCGTGAATTTAAATGTGGTGCTTTTGCGTTGCCGAGGTCAATTGAGCAAAAGACCATGTTTGTATAACTTCCATTAGACATGAATTAGCTTCCTACACTGTTCCGTTTCCATGCGCCGCACACGTACAACTCAGTGGTAACAACGTCATACTAATAGTCAAAGGTTATATGTAATTAGACTCACAGAACAAAAAAGCAAACGAGTGATAGACAACCGCGGTTGAGCCCTATCTACCTTGCGCCCATTTAGGCGAGCTATTCATTTTCGGATTTCAACAGGGCTTTTGACTCTTTATCGCTTTTTCTAGACTACACCAAAGTGTACACAGATTTTGTACCACGTGTCAACCCAGCCCACATCACCACCCCCACTAGAACAAAGCAAATATATCATGTAAAGCGATACTGTCAAGTACAACTGTATGCTGCATATCTGATGCAATTTAATTATGACCAGCGCGCTAAAACAACTAGTTTCTTGGTTTTCTTATCACGATGCAAATGTTTAGCTTTGGTCTATTATCGATCGCAAGGGGGATCGCAAAACGTGGCGAACACATACACCCCACACTGGCTGCACCAGCACACTCGCAAAAGAGCAACAAAAACAATAATTTCAAGTGGTCGCAAAATGTCGTAGCAGTCCATTTTAAAAGAAATCCGGTTCGCGTTCAAGCGAAGCAAACACTTATCATCAACACCCACCAGATAAATAGTGGATTATCGTTTTCAGGTCGTCAATTTTAGTGTTCGCCAAATCCGGCATCAAAAAATGGCCTGTTTCGGATGATGTACGCTTTAATCCTTTACCTTAATTTAGTTGTCGACAATTACAAAGATAAGCTTAATCATTCACTTGCTTCGAAAATGCAGTACCTATTCTATCATTCTATTTGGCGAATTCTGGCTGGAAATAAATACGATATTGAAATTTGGCGTGCCACAGCATACCGCAAATCGCGATCGTTTACACCGAAATCTCAAACGTAAATCAACTTGGCCACAAACGAAAACTGTCATTATAAAGTACTATGTGCACGAGTACAGATGACCCACATATTGAAAGTCTTGTCTGCTGATTAAGATTGTAAGTTCAAATTTCTAAAGTTGCCCTAACTTGAGCATTGCGGAAGTAACCTTGGACGGCATTTACACACGCGTTTATTTGAGTTAAAACTTGAATCAGAAATGTTAGTAAAATAAACGTTGAAAAAATGTTACGTATAATTTAATCACCATCGCTTCTGGTACACTACCTGGGAGCCGCTGTCGGTTCAACGTGTCATAGTTGATCAGTGCAAGTTGTTCATCCACGACTATATACAGTATTGGCCGCGAAACAAAGAAAACGTCTCAGAACTAATCCGCCAGTCTGCACCAGGGCTTAGACAACGCGAATGAAGAATGAAGAAGTCGAATAAACGGCAATGTGGGAATATAATCGACGAGGCAAAATGAACTGTACAACATGTCGTCTTTAGTTATTCAGTATTGATCACGGAAGAGAAGGTCAAGTGGCGTTTTGGTGCCTACTACCACCGGTGCGCCTGGTGCCACCACCGTGAGAAATATTCCACACCGGCCGAGCTCAGCCTGAATTTTAAAGACCCCATTCCGATTCATTCCGATTGCATAGTTTTTGTTTGTTAGGGGCCGCGATCGGGCCCCGCACAACGTGACGTCTTATGCAGCAGTTTAACTCCTTTCCACCTATTCTTATTGTGTAACTTTGTACGCTTGTTGACAAGTGAAACTTTTTAAAATTGCTGACACAAGTGCATTGAAATTGATTTTCGTGCCCCGATGCCCCAATCCAGCCATCTGCACCAACTGCCGCCAGTGAAAATAGCAATCAAAATCGTGAGTAGTCTTTAATTTGTCAAGCTCAGACGTATCCAACCAGCCCCCTAAACTCCAAAATCGTAAAAAGTTTTTCATGTTCCTAATGGATAGTTGTCGATCATATTTTGTCAACACAACTTTAGATGATGATTGCCACTGTTGCTCGGTCGAATCTATCATTGACTGGTTGGAAGGCGTTTGACATAATCAAGATTCTAATAGGAAAACTGTTGACTGATTGTTGCTGACTTGTGTTTCACACAAAGACAACCACATGCACGAAGGCAAAGACATCAGTATTGAAGTCAAGGCCATCTAAATTGATGAAATTCGGTCACGGATTTGCGTACTTATCCCACCCACTAATCAACTGAGGACGTTGAAACATGACCAGTTTAAACCCATCATCGCTAGAATGATCGACGTGGCCATGAACAGTGGATGTTCACTTCAATTATACCTGTAGTCATTTACATTGTCAAATATGCTCAACTCCGTCCCCGGTTCGTCCCCCGGTCCATTTTCACCGAATTAAATCCGTTCTATGTCCAGACGAAAAAACATCTTGGTCTCCTTACGTCTTTGTTGTATAAACATGTTTGATTCGTTCGATAATGTTTTTGGGGGCTTGAATTCTTGGCCGCTGATAAAAACTTAAATCAAATTATTTAAATCGGCAACTCACAACATTTGTTCCCGTCTACAAGTGTAAGTTTGAAATGACCGTTATACAGCATACTCCGTCCCAAAAAGTACCCACTTACTTGGAAGCATACTAAAAAACAAAATGAAAAAAACTGAAGAATGTGCCATAATTGCTCCGTTTTATGCACGCTTAGTGAGGCGTTGTCAAGGATTTTGTTTTGTTCGTTTGTGAACGCAGAAAAGGGGAGTGGTTGGTCGCATTCTGTATACTACTTACTAACCACTTTTCCGATGATGATCAGATCATTTTCACCACAATGGTTAATAGAGTGTTAACACGTGAACTAACATGTTGGAAGGGCACAATCGGGTCAAGTGGTGGTGGTGCTTGAGATGTGGTTTTAGAATTTCAATAGTCTACTTCTAGTGAGAGACAGATTTCAAATTACAACACTAATTTTGGTCATTGCAACCCAGTTGGGTGAAACGAACTTTAACGATGATCAAATTTTTGGTTTTGGTCGGTCAGCATAATTTTGTCACCAAATTTTCGCCGTAAATCCCATTAAGCCTAGAGACACACAGCGCAGACACAAAGACAAAGGTAAACAGTGGACACTTTATTTGGTTCAACATTTGAATGTGGTCAAGGATTCGGTCAATTGTTCAACGCTTTTGTGCTTGTAATCGCTTCCTTCAGCATACTTGCCGTACATCTGTATATTACACAATTTTAAAAACCATAAGTGAGTAAAAATGGAACTTACATTTATATTCTCGAATTTATCTTGTAAAGTGTTGGCTACGATTGAGATATCGTGTACCGCTTGGCACCAACGTTGGTAAAGATAATACTCGTCTGCAGTCAACTCCGTCTCCATGCTGTACCCACGTTGGTTAATCATGTACACGTTAATTATTGGATCACTTACTTATAGTGCTTGTGAACATGGTGGCAATACATTCGTGTCATCCATGGCAAAACGACAATATCGACAAAGCCAAGCTCCGTTTCACCGTTGAAAAAGGGTCCCTTGTTCTTGTCGAAACGTGCTAGGAAATTCTTCCAGCCCTCGGTGAACTTGTCCTTTTCACATTTGCCTGCAAATGAAAGTTTAACAAACTTGAGCTGAGAGCGTCGATTGTATTACCCATCAGATATCCATACCACATATTGACGATTTCCTTGTCAAACTGCGCAGCGTCAAGTCGCGTTTGAGCGCGAGAAAATGGATCACTTCCCATTAGCTTACC
Source organism: Oikopleura longicauda (assembly GCA_004367895.1). NCBI lineage: Eukaryota > Metazoa > Chordata > Appendicularia > Copelata > Oikopleuridae > Oikopleura > Oikopleura longicauda. Next base: position 8,556 of record SCLD01098832.1, on the reverse strand, counting down.
GCCACTGATCTCATCAATCAGCTCCATGCAGACGAGTGATTCATTGATTCCGGGCGTTTGTTGGCCAAACTGCATCACTGGAACTTTGCCGGCGGGGCTGACCTGACGCCATGTCGAATTCTCGCGATTCTCATAAGGGTTTAATTCCGTGTATGCGTAGTCGATGTTGGTCAGCTGGGCAGTGAGCCAGGCCCGATGAGCGTAGGGACAGTATTTCCAGCAAAAAAGTTGGACCTCTTTCATAATATCTACGTAAAACAGACTTCCTTCAATTCTAAAAGTAAAAACGTAACTGGCCAGATTGCTCCGTGGTGTAAATAATTGATTTATGAGTAATGAATCCTCCTTGAGACTCTATGTAAGTCGATTATGGGCACAAATACTGGAAGAAGTAAAAAGTTCAATTGATGAACTTAGTATTTTGGGGTTCAATCGAATCTTGATTCTGATTTTAGACACGTTTTCCGATCAAAGTGAGGTCGGATACAAGTGTTATATACATGTTGATCCCAGTGACGCGATGTAAACCGACAGTAGCAACAAATAATCAGTTCCAAAAATGCCAAACGTAATCGGCTTAAAAATGCTCGTCAAAAGTCAGATTTCGTAACTCAATAGTAGCCAACGCCACAAGTCATTTTCGGTCACTTAAATCAATAAACATGGCAAATAAACGATTTAAATTAAACGTAACACATTCCATCGTGATTGTATGTATCGTATTGGTGACCTCTTGACAAGTTTATATTAATTTCACACTTTGACGACGTTGTACAAGTGACATTCTACAGCTGTGGCATCATCGCTGGGGCGCTCACCGCACTTTTCACACTCAACGCGGTTAGAAATCAATTCTCAGCAGACGCGGACGGTTTGCATTCGGAATGAGCCGACTAGTAATGTGGATTAACGGGTAAAGCAGTGACGTGACAAGTCAACCTGGAACTGTGTCTGTGTTACTCTGCTTTGCTCAGTTCAAAGGCGACTTGTATATTTGACTGATTTGGAATATTACGGGTCACTTATTTATTGCTTACTCGAACAGGTCGCCAACTGTCCAACAATGGTGGTTTGGTGGTGACGTGCACAGTGTCCCCCGACCGTAAATTGTGAGTCAGTGACATTTTAAGCTCATTGTACACAACTATTACAGACTGTTTAGTCTGCTACTTAAACAGACCCGTTAGCACCGCCGCCTTTGACCGGCCTCACTTCCCCCTCCACATGTGAGATTAAATTAACGCCAAAAAGTTCGAAGCTGACTTCGAGGCTGAGCGTCAGTATCACCCATAAGACGATTATGTTAAATTATAAAAGTGTGTGGCACCTTGTGAGAACTTTTTTAATTTGATCATTTGAGCTAAAAGTCCTTCAATCAAGAACTTCAAGGATTTAACCCTTTCATCTTTTATACTTGACACGTGTAATTCCTTATGTCATACTCGCACGCATTAAGTGCAAGCAAATTGAGTTACATGAATGGAATTTACTGGTGAACGGCATTGGCGAGCTGAATCTCAAGATTTTTTTATCTGATGATTCGTCTCAAGTGATAAGATAAATGGATGACGCGCATTTATCCTTAAACTGCATGCTATTGCGACGACGCTAAGTAGACGTTAAATTTTAGAGCCCAGCCACTCTGCTTGCCATTTGGTTTTTTTATCCCTAAACTCATGTAAAGGACTTTGACGAAGACGGGTGAGGTTGCTACATACGTTAGATGACTGAGTTGGGTGAGAGTTTCGAAATTTGACAACAAAGTTGCCACCCCGGGTTAGAATTCGTACACCCCTCCGTCAGATATTGAGCTCACAAAAGTTGTATTCAAAATACAAACGGCTTTTAGAGTATGGTGTGGTGGTGGCGGCGGTGGTGGCATGATGACCTGACTAATCCCGTCAAAACCACGCGACAAAATCCCTTAGTCTACTACTTCTCCTAGACTCCACTAGATGATACGATCAATTAATAGACGGCTGAAACCATTAATAGTCCTTAGCCTCGGTCAGCTCGTTGAGTTTGGCCCGCTCGAACATGCCGACTTATCAATCGGGGTGATTAGCTCTGTTTGAAATGACTTACATGAAACCTCAACAGTCGATGCACGCGTCATCAATAGTCTTATCGCTGGCCACTCTTCTTAAATAAAAGTTTAGCCTATTGACCCTTATCGAAAAGCTGCACGGAGTTTTCCGTGGACAAGTATTTCACGTACATCTAAGTAAACCATGTCTTCCTGATTCAAACTGTTTACACTTCATTTTAAACTCACTACTTTAAAGTCGACTACACTTGTCGCGAGACTAGAAGGGATGTCTTTAGAAGATCTCAAAAAGGAACCGATATGACGCGGATGATCTGTTTATAGGGACCCGAGTAAGATTATCGACAAGTGCGTGAACATGTTAAATAAGTTTGCCTGCCATGCATAGACTTCACTTGATAAGAATCAGAAGAGTACCTACGAGTAAGAGCAGTAAGCATGTTCAAGAGTTTAGAAAACTTCTTCTAGGTTCCTGAGATATAAAGTGATGGATGACTTGGAGGCAATTAAGCAGTTGTTCATTAATTTTGACAGCAACTCGGACGGAACCATTTCCAACCGCGAATTGCAGCACTTTATCGATTCAATTTCAGGTTAGAATCAGGAATTTTCAAAACGCAAATTTTAATCGTAGATAAACTAACGGAGGTTCAAATGCTTGAGCTGGTCAACAACATGCAGGACTTAGATGGCGACGGCCAAATGAACTTTGAGGAGTTCTGCTTGATGATGACGGGCAAATAAAGAATAAAAGACGTTTATATGAATAACTTGGGTACGTTCTGAGTGGCGCGAGTGAGAGGGCGTAGGGGTGCGAACCAGGCCTTGTTGGAAAAGTACGTCAAAACTTGTGTTGAGGTTTTTTGCGTGAAAACCGACACGAGGAATCTGCGTCTTTGGTCGGGGTCTTTTTTGGGGAGAGCGAGTCTGTGCGTCGAGTCCAGTTTTCTTTGTTGAGTAGCGTTGACCCTGTTGGCGGTGGCGGTGGTTGAGTGGTCGTGTATTTGACGGTACCTCAACCATAAAGCCTCTTTATTTGTATACGAATCCACTATCTGCGCGCTGCCATGCTTTACGTCTCAAGCATGTTGAGAGTCGTTATACATAGAACTTCGGTATCCTTTTTGTAACTCTTAGCGTCGAAGAACTAGAATTTTGGCTCTTCAAGGGGTGAACCCGCGCCCAGCTCCGATTTCACTTTAACACACGTTAATATAATATATTCAGAACTCAACCCTTTTTAGTCGTGTGACATGAATTTTGGCGATACCCTTTAAGACACTTGCCACACTTTATTGCTTGTGTTAAGTTTCAGCGAAAGCAATTACGTAAACTTACACGTCTAAACCCCATCGACATGAACTCGGCACCGTAATTTGCATACAACTTAAGTAGCACGGTTCACATAGACCAGCGGAATGTACAAACAATCAGTAATTTGTCGCAAAAACCCACAAATACACGCCGGTTCCGGTAACTTATATCACCAACAAATATGCACGTAAGTGACTACATAATGTATGCACAAGTGTGTGTTGCATGACGACAATTTAATTCCGTAAAGATAAACAATATAAATAAGTTGGCATTTGACATTAGAGCAAATACGGAAATTCGATACAAAGAGATCATGGGAAGAAAATAATGTTATAACATTATTATTTTCCGACAACTATTGAGCCACCATTTCATTCGCAACGATTAAAAACTGACGAAGTCCGGATCACTTGAGTTGAAAATCTTATTTATAAGTACGATCAAGCGAAATTCGCTTACTTTCGATATGAAAATTTGAATGAAAAAGAGGACAATAAAATGAAGTTGCATTCAAAGTGAAAAAGCCGGTGAGTTAGAGAATTCATCATGAAATATGAATGGCAAATGTCACTTTATTTTATGTATTCAACTGTTGATTGTATTGAATAGTAACGAGAAATGTTTCTTATGAGACGGCGCAAATGGCTCATAATAACCTTGCTAATCAGTCTTGGTTTTATGGCTTTCACTATGAGGAAAAGGGAGCACTCGAGCGATAAGGTTGCCAGTTCAATCGAAGAGGACTTCTATGCAAAACACCCCGATCAACGACCGTTTTGGACTGGATTGCCCCTACCAAGGACTCAATGGGACAAGAGCTCGCCAATAATGTTCTTACACATTGGCAAATCGGGTGGAACATCGTTTGATGGCGCCATGAAACAATGGATAGGTCAGAACCGATTGCCCCACAACATGTACATTGGAATGAAACATTTCGACTGGACCGTCATCAAGCAACGGAAAAGTGCAGTCACGGCGGTTACGCTTCTTAGAAACCCGGTCGAACGTGCCATTTCACATTTTCACTTTATGAAGGTAAAAAGAGGGAGATAACCAGACTGGCTCTTTTATGCAATTAAATTTTCTAACAGGCTAATCGGCTAAACCCTTCTTTTAGCGACTAGGATGGGTTTCACTCGGGTGGGACATGATTCAATGACTAAAACCCGCGCGATAATTTGATTTCGATAAGAAACGCAGGTTTTGAATGTTTATGCATTTTGTTGAATCATAAAAAAAGACGAAATCAAATACGGCATTTCGTGAAGCAAATATGGAACATTTCTTGCGCGATAAAGAACTTATGATGGCCTTTCGCGGCTGCTGGCAAGATGGCCAGGGTGCTGTGTCGTGGATTGCCGGTCTCCACATTGCCGAGTGGGTGGCACACGTGCCCCAAAAGAACCGGGACAAAATGGCACTGGAAGAGATAATGTTAAACACAGAATATACGCTGAACTTGGCCGCAGAACGGCTCGAAACAATTGCATGGTTTGGTTTATTGGAACGCCGCGATGAATCCTTGAACACTTTCAACCTGCAATTTGAAATGCAGCATAAGGTGTGTATTATTCAAGTTTTTTATTCGAGAGCGGCATCAGCGACATCATCATATTCTACATGTTTGCCATTGTAAAGTTCACGCTAATCATTTAACCGTTTAACAAACTTTCACAGCTTTGAAACTGAATCATTACCCGTTTTTGACATTGAACCACTCGTAGAAGGGCTTCGGCGGATTTGTTTGGATCAACCAAATTCAGCGAAGTCCAGTTGATATCGTCACACTCGTCATGCATATAACGATACATGCTGGTTTCTTTAAACCTGATATTGACACCGTTTTAAATTTTAACCAAAAATACGACTTAAAAGTGCCAAGATCCACCGATTCCCATGCCACCAGGCGCCCAATTTAGATAAAAACCAAAATCATCCTCCAATGCTTTACATGGTTAATATCTGGTTTTGGTCAGCCACAGTCAAGATAACTAATATCGAATAGACAGTTGACGTGTCAAAACGTTAAGTATAGAGCACCAAGTAACCATATTCTGTATCAACGTTTCACGGGCGACCTTTGCTGCCGTATACAACCCAATCTTTTTGTATCGTTTCGTGTCAAAAGCGATATTGCTTGAAACTGGTGCATGGTTTTTACGAATTGTCAAATTCAAAACAACCAAAAATCAGCCCCAGATCCCATTAACAACGTTGCGGTTGGTAAACGATTTCACAAATGCCCTGGTCAAGGTTATCAATGGCGTAACCTCAGCACCAAAGTAAGCGGTGAAATATTGACCATCATGCTCGAGTTCTAAACGACTTAATATTCGTGCACTTTCACTACGTACTTACCAAGCAAGTTCTTTGAACAGTCGCCAGCGAAACCAGCATTATGAATCAAGATGCTAAACAACTCATCAAAACCAGTCAAGACAATTGACATTAATTACCAGGTTCCGTACAGTGTCTTGTCAAGGAAGGCCAGCTTCTCCTCAAAGTCTTGTGTCTCACTTAAAGTCAGCATAATAATGAACGAGACAAGTGGTTTACTCCATTTACCTGAAATCACCGGAAACGATAGTTACTTTCGCCTCATATTTGACATTCTCCAGCCATTGTATTTGACCGGACCGAGAATGCAGTACAACGTGACAAGATGAGTCAGTTAAATTGAGTACATGCCGCGCGATCGCCTCCCCATATCCTCGGTTGGATCCTGTGATCAAAATTGCAGTTTTATTCATTTTTCTGAAAGTGAAAAAGCTGGTGAGTTAGAGAATTCATCATGAAATATGAATGGCAAATGCCACTTCATTTTATGTATTCAATTGTCGATTGTATTGAATAGATGAATCAGTTAAATTGAGTACATGAGGCGCAATCGCCTCCCCAATGGAAGTCACCATAGCCTTGGTTGGATCCTGTGATCCAAATTGCAGTTTTATATATTTTTTCTCGTTGTTGATCTAAGTGGGTGATAAAATGACTCAGTGACCTTGTTCAACGACCGTAGTTGTGTAAAGATTAATCATTACACGGTTTTCAGCTTGCCATGCCACAACATCTCAATGCGGGCGCTGGGAAGTCGCCTGTAGGAGAAGAGGAACACTCTAAATTGACATGGTTAATGCCGTACGATATGTGGTTGTACAATTACGCCGTTTTGCTTTTCAACGCCCGATTGGCGCATTTGACGACAGGTGAACCTTATCATCCGCCAGCACGACCAGCATTACCACAAGTTACATGTTTAAGTACGAGATATTTACTTACGTGTGACTCGGGCCCATTCGGTCCGGCTTTTTATCATCAAGAACACTCGACACCCACTGAGCACTTGGATAAGTTCGGCTACTTAGCACGGGTCTTCGTTAAGTGAACTGATAAAAACCTTTATAGCCGAACGACGACTCGTAAAACTAAAAAATATTATTATTTGAAGTTCACTTTGCCACAATCGGATACATAAACTAACTTTTATTGAATGACTTAACATTGACGTCGATGCCTTATTTTATTACTGTACTACTGTCAGTTGAGTTGAGTCTAATCATTAGACCAAGTAAAACACAGATCCAAAAGCAATTGATGACGCCAAAGGTTGGTAGGATGACGTCGTGGTTGATTTTTGCGCCACAATTGGAATGCGTACTGTAACTTCGCTTGCTTCACTCGGCAAAAACCGGCGTGAATTATCTTCCGCGCAAGATGGTTGATCACCAAATTCGAGAACACATTCGAGTCCAAAGAGCAATTGATCTGAGGAGAGGGAAAATTATGTTTTTCGGTGTTTTCTTACCAGTGTCATCAAGGAAAGCGAACTGATTGTACGTCAGTGTGTTGTCAGTGACTTGTGGGTTAATGGTCTCGAGAGCCGAATGTCCACTTGTGACCGGACAGCTATTCGAAATCAAACTTAGCGATTCATAGTTAGCGGCGGTTTCACTCTCCACTTCGTTGGTTGCTAAACATGATCGAATGTGAAACCCATTCGTCACATGACCAATGCTGTCGAACTGCAATGAAACGGTAGAGCCCAACGTGATCTCATTTGAGTCAACATATTCCTCGCCGTCAACCAGTATTTTGTACGAAACCAGATCAGTGCTGACTTGTCCGATTTCAGCATTTTGCGTAACCCTAAATGTAACAGCCAATGTAAATATCGGTTGAGTTACCTGTTTGGCGCGTCGACACTCGTGTCGATTGCAGCCGAAATTTTTATACCTATTCCCGAGTCATTTTGCTTATACCGACAGCTGATTTCGGTGGACGATAAAGACGGAGCCATTAGCATGAAACCGAGTTGTCGGTAGTTGCCCCTGACAGTTGTAGTGAACTCTTGAACAGTTTGACCGCCATCTTGAACCATTTCCGCCGTTGTTCCACAATCAAAAACCGAAAAATAAACTGAAGTTGAGTCTGCAGTGGCTGCTTCATCTAATGATTCCGAGCCCCAGTAAAAATTGAGATCTCCTTTTGTTTGTGACACTGACGCAGCTTGGCAAGCTTCATTGCCACTACCGAAAGTGAGGCCATCAACTGAAGTTCCAGCATACGCTTGCTCGAAGCAGTTGACACCATCAACGATTGTTGCTACAAATTATTAATTCGGCTTCAACCCTGAAATAATCTTACGTGTGACTTGTATCTTCAATGTATCCAAGCAGTCAATTGACAATAGTTTCACCCCGTCACAACCGGACATTTTTCCTCTTTGTCTCAAGTCAGAGTGCGAGACAGTACAGCAGATCATAATAATTTATTGCCCACCTTTCCACCGAAGCGCATATACAACTAACCGCAACGGGAAGAACGTCATAACCATATGCTTCAAGATCAACGCCAGAATGGCGACAGGAAGGAAAGCAGAATGTTCAAACAAATCATCGCGTCGGAAGACTTTACTTCACTTGAAATTTAGCCATTGGACACAGTGCGGTAGGATTCAAGAAATGATCATCGAGCTCGAGTATACAGTATACTTCATCGGTATCCTGGTCATCTTCGCCTACTACTATTAAATGTTCCAAGTCTTCGTCATTCAATTCCTGGCTTGAATTCTTGTAGTCTAGAAAATGAACTATTCCATGGTTAGACTAACAGACAAAATGTCAATGAAATTCACACTCTCTGAATCGTGACAAGCCTAATAATTTGCGGGCGGGTTAATACGATAATTA
>SCLD01098831.1:0-10837 GCA_004367895.1 Oikopleura longicauda | reverse complement strand
GTGAAAGGACTTTTTCGAAGTTAAAATTGAAGTATCGCAGTTAGACTTACTCTCATTGTCGCAATCTATCTGAAAACAGATAATTACTTGCGTCAGCATTAGGATGTTCATTGTTTGAAGGTAGGATGTTTTTCGTGATTTTTTCGATTTCTGGTGTTTGTTAATGGATTTTAACGTTCTTGGTTGCTATGGACAGCTAATTAGGCACTCAATCCGAATAATTAATTACATTATTCAAAATGTCCGATTCTCCACTGAAAACCGGGATTTGAGGTCGATAGACATGTAACAGTCCAGGTGAATGTTAAAATGCTGGCGCATCATTGGTGGTTTTACCATCGTATGAAGCATGCCATGCCGGTTCGAAAAAGTGGTCACCGGTAAATTCCGGTAAATTTCTTATCAGCGCCTTAACACTAGAATTCTAGTTCGGGCGGCATTGTGAGTTAGCGCTTTGAACTCAGCGCACCGAGTTTAATAAAGTGCCACTAAGAACTGATAGAGCCAGAAAGTCCCCAAAACCGAAAAACATCCTAGATAAGACACATAGTGCTGATGAGGCGAGAAACGTATCAACTGTTGAACATGAGTGCGCACGTTGTGTTGCCATAATATGATGAAATCATCACCGGATCCATGCATCCACTGCACATCCACATTTATTGCCATTATGGTCGTTTGAGTGGCGGCAAAATCGCAAATTATACTCCTAATTTCACAATTCTAATTTGACGTCAAACGCCTGCTGCTGTTGCTCACTCGTCATGTGAGTAATGAGAAAAATCCAGCTCTAAATAAACTTGACGGCTGGAAACACGAATGACTTTTTGGTGATGGTGGTGGTGGCAGCGGTGTGCACATTTTGGAAAATGTCTCTATTAGTCCGTGTTAATTTGGATTAGTCAATGATCAAAAGATCAGCCCTGGCCTATTATCTAACCCGAAAAAGAACAAATATAATTTAGTTTTCGACTTGTGGTTTAATGTGATGAATTAAAAAATCAAAGTCAACTTTAGCATCGTACGAAAACGTACGCATAGTTACGAATGAGTAAAATGACGAAATAGGGAGAGTTTTATTCGGCGGCGTGACCGCAGCTTTTAGCGTGTGTAAAATATTTGCATATAAATTCCAATTTTTATTAGCGGAAACCAAACTAACCTTAAAGTGCCACCGTTATGCATTGAGCCATAACATTATGTATGCCAGTATTGAGTCAGAGTCGCGTGATTTAGATGTCATTATAAAACGCCCTACTCTGTGGCGTCGTGTTCACTGAAAAAAGTGATGAGTTTTCGAATCAAACCGGGCGTGGCTGGTTCACCGGCGTGAGAAGTGTCACCGAAGGTCGATGCGTAATACTTTTTTCACCAGCTGAGCTTAACCCTTTTTTAGTTTGAACATGGGGGCCAAGATGGATATATTGCATAATTGGACCTGTCGATCTTAGCAGTTAGTTTGCGTGTTAACCTCTCGTTAAAGCTGAATGGAACACAGGGGGACAATTGGATCAGTCGGTATAGTGGTTATGTGAGTGTTAGAAGTGACTTTGTAACATATCTACCAGAACAAATCAAGAGCTGACGTGGACCCGACTGGGTCAAAATTGTGGTTAACCGCCGACTCTCTCTCGCTTGCTAGTTGTTGCCTTCAGACAACCCCAAAAACGAACTCGCGTTTTCTCTGCTTTTGGTTATAGAAGACGATTATACATTGTGAGTTGTATTCATTAAAACACATATGTTGCAACTCAAGGGTCGCAGTCTCATTGTTCCTATGCCAAGTGTTGGTGTTATGCAGGCGACAAACTTTATCTCGAGTAGAACACTCGCGCTTATGCCCTGTTAGACCCGTGGAAAAAAGGTATAAAATTGATACAAGGGGATAGATTCAACGAAGTGATCATGCAATGTTACGTGTGTGGCTTATTTGTATTGTTTATAGGACTAACAAGACGCCACCATTGTTAATTAGAGCCAGAACATGTTGCTATCTGATGTGAACTAATTTAGACGCAAGTATTTTTGGTTCCCCTTGTTTCAAACTAATATCGCTCTCCACGCGCGCCTTTTTCTGCTGCGCTCACCATTTTTTCTCAACAACTGCTGAATTCATGGCATTTTGTGGTTAGAGCCCGATTTCGCTTTCTAATTATACACATGCTGCCCACTTGGGATACAACATAAATTTCACACCTTTGTCCTATGTGATGTAAAGGTCACTTCATGCATCATCCGCCAATGAGCCACCTAATAAGCTCAATGTCAGCTTACTTGCAATTAACTGGAACTGGCAATTTTAAATGCATCGTCTCAAGTGGACCTTACTCCACTATCAACTAGGCAACTGTTTTCGCCAAACAAGAGTCCCCACACATTTTTCGTGGCAAAAGTATACTGCTGCCAGGCAGCGTGACGTCAGTGGGCTAGGCCCGATAAATGGGGTTTAGTGCGTTGTAGGGAGCCGGATGCGAAGGGACGATCCCGATTCAGACCATTTAACCATTAACACACTGCGGCTATGAGCGGAGAGAGGTTAGCGCGTATATAAAAAGGACATCCTCGACATAAATATAACGTCGAAATAGTTGAATACATAAATATCCTCCGTCAGGTCAACAAAATGTGAAATGAGGAGTCGACGCCCTTAAGGACCTTAAACCTTATTATGCGACTATATACCGACATGCGTGCGGTTAGGTGAAAAATGACATTCTTTTTAAACTCGGGTAACCATCATCTGATTGACGAGTGATAACGGGGCTGGGAGCTTATCAAGGCCGGCGCTCAGTAGAGATTCTAACCATGTCCGAAATCCGGCGCCTTTGCATATTATTGAAACATGATGATTTTTGTATTTTGGAATGGATACGACTAATATGCACATCAACTGAACACAACTACGCACGTTTTGTTGAGCGTCGCTGGGAACACGTTGCAACTTCAACTGAACCATCAACATCTATCTTGTCTCCCGTTCAAAATCCCGTTATACCCGATCAAGAAATCTCATAAAATATTATGACGGCCCGGACTGTGTCAGTCAGTTATACTACGCAAAAGTCCCGAATCGAACGGGCCCTGGTCTCGATCCTACCAAACACCGTGCTCGATCTGGCTCTTTGTGTGTGTGTGCGTGCCAGTGAGCGTATTTTGGGGGCAAATGTTTTCATCCCGTCTTAGAGCCTCTGTTTTGAGTCAAAATTCAAACTCAGGGAAAAAAGTGAAAATGTGGTGCGTGTGTGCTACCAACCTCAAAACACACGTGAATTACATGATTTCGACCCCCCTTTGGCCACCATCATCAAGTCAGCGACTCCTATACTACCACGCACTACCACCACCACCGCCCCTACACCACAGCAGCAAAAACCTTTTTTATTATTTTTAGTAATGGCGGTGGTAAACGTGTGTAACAGTGACCACCATGTGCTGATATAATAAATACATGCGTCGATAGTCAGGAGGGGTCGATTGAACCATTTTTGTCAATGTTTTTCGTTCGTTTATTCACGTTCGATGGAGGTTAGAGTAGTAGAGAGAGAGAAGAGAGCAATATATCCTGCTAGGGGACGTGGAGTTGGAAGTTTTGTCGTTATCAGTGAATTACGTCTAATCCACAGTCTAAGTAGTGTGGGGCCAAATGACAACGGTGCTGTTGATTAAGCAGAAGTGGCAACGGCGAATTATCAACCACACACAATTCAACGCCACGTTTTTGGCCTCTTTTTAAGATACACTTGGCTACAGTGGTAAGGGCGAGCAGAAAAATAGTCGGAAAGAAACTAGAGTGTATTGGCTCACTACAATTGTACAACGGGTCACTATCGAGTGTAAATGCTACTGAGTGACTCAAAATTGATAATGAAAATAATTTTGAGCTACACTCGCAACAACTTCCGCAATTACAATGAGCGTTCAATTAGCCAAAAACGCCTGATCGTCTACACAAAGACAAGACCGGGCCCGAGTCAGTGTACACACACACACGCACGCATGGCCGTGTATTTGAATTGTCCACTTGACCATGCCCACTTGATCACGTATAATAATCAAAAGCACGATTAAAAAGTCAAATGAAAAGTTAATCTAGCCAAATTCATTTTTTTCGACACACATTTATATTATACATTATGCCGCGCCTTGTATGTGTGTTTGCCGACCCTAAATATTACGGGTGTGCAGTATCACTAATCTTATTTACAGTAAACAGCGAAATTGAAATGTGTGGAGTAATTTAACAATCAACGTGGCAACGGGGGGTGACCATGAGTGTTATTACTTCCGCCGGTCCGATTGTACAATGTATGTGTACCGTATGGTACCGTATGTGTAAATGCTCAAAAGTAGAAGAGTAGGTAGAATAAATTGTAGTTGGTAAGGGGGAACACGACAAAAGCTCTATATAAAAAAAGATAACAATAACGACAGGGCAGTGAGTTTTGGAGTGAAGCCTTGCTACTCTACGCGTCCAAAGTCTCCGTCTTGCACACGTAACTGTCGATTGGCAAGCCGTACTTGGTAATTGAGACATAGGCGCGCGGGTTCTTCCCATGGACAATGCGCTTGCCAAGTTTCTTGTTGCGCGCGCACGAGACAATGTGACTGTCGAGGCGTTTTTGAATGCTATCATGGTGTTTGGTGGCTTCCGTGTCTAAAAATGTAACTTTAACAAGCTGTTATAGTTTCATATACTAACTCACCAATGAAATAGGTGCACCATTCGTGCGGGCAATTGTAAATGGTCGGCGTCGTCGTCTTTGGGTCCACCACGAGTGGTGAGGTTGGCTTTGGCGCACGCGATGATATTTTGGCGCGTTTGACAACTGGCTCGAAGTCCTTGTCGTCATCGGCGTCATCGGGCTGATTGTTGCCAATGAAGAACTCGGCCTTGTCGGCGGCGGCCTCTTGCTTCTTCACCGCTTTTCGCTGGCGCCGTTGTGTGGTAGTTTTCACCGTCACTGGCGCGGTTGCGACTAGTGATTTGGTGTGGGTGGCTAAACAAAAGTGAATATTGAAATCATTGTTGCGTACAGTCTAATAAAAATCGATTTTTTGGTTAGTATAACGTACACGTAGTGGCCTTCGTTGACGACATTGGCGACGACATAATCACACCGCATGCGAAGCATTCAATTGTCTTCTTCAGACTTGGCAAGTACAGCGACATGAGTGTGCACACTTTGCACGTCATTGTGTTTTTTCTCTCTCTCTGTTTGGACTCCGTTAATTCGCTCGTCAATATATGACACTAAACTAGCTGGCTGGGAAACTGTGCGTGCGTTGGCGCTTTTCCCTTTTTAAAGGTTTTCCTTGTTGAAATCTTGTTTTACTACTGCAATGCAGACGACACGCTCACGCGTAAAATGGCACAGAGCATGACCAGATTCGACTCGGTCAGAACGGTGTCGGCTCGGATTAAGGCAGATTGCTCATGCTTTAATGACGGGATGGTAATTTTTTTGACTTAGACTTCACAGTGAAGCCTTCACTTTCGGCCACTTCACAATGACTTGAAGATGATCTTCAAGTCGCGGTTGAAAAGACTCGTAACTACTGTAACTATTGCAAAACTACCGTTATCATATACGCATGATGGGCTGTGTTTGTTGATAACGAACGATATCAGTAGCGTAAAATATATTCAAAGTTACAAAAAATACAATCCCGAGACTGGCCCAGTTACACTTCATTGTGCCGTTGCTGCCCATATGGTACTGGTCCGGTTGTCGGCGGCATGTTGGCGTGAGTCGGATTTGTTTCGTCCGTCTGATCCATTCATTACTGGTAAGTGATCTTTCAAACGTAGCCACGACAAAGCCACGCAGCTGGACAATCATGGATAGACCGGCACTATTCCACACTGCCATGGTGACGGCCTCACTGTCGGTTTGAACAATTGGCGCCCCGTCAAAAGTATCGTGCTCCATTTCTCGTCTTCTACTGATTGAGCATTGGTACTGACTGAGCGGTTGATCACTGGGGACGACTTTGGCGTATGAAACCAGCTTTTTATTGGCATCATACAATTCAATCTCGCCTTTTGAACAGTGTGCTTGAAAATTGAACTGATCGTGAATATGGTGAAAATGATAAATTGTCTTCGAGCTGGATGTTTGCGTTGAAAAGTTAATCCAAATGGGCGGCTGTGTCGTTTGAACTGTCGTGACTGTTGGCCGGGGCTGAGTCAAAATGTCAAAGTAACCGAAATTTCGCGGTTTATATTCGCGCCAAAACTGTTCATTTAGATTGAGAAAGGGACTGTTCGTTCCACTAAACTTGCGTCGCCACGCTCGTTCAAGTGTCTTGTCATCAGCTGGTTCTTGTGGTGACTTGTTTAACACGCCATTAATCGTAAGAACAGTTTCAAGTAACTGCAAATCTGATGGCAGCCCGTTTGTAGCCTTCTTTCGTAGACTTCGATATTGGATCAGTCGAATATACGCACAATACAGGTATCGGGCGGATTTGAAATGGGATAAGCAAACATGCTGATAAAAGACTTGTTGACACCGGGCGACACTTTCTACTTCCGCAAACAGTTCTTCATCGACACTATCAAGATCATGTGAGCTCGAAACGGCCATCGCACTGTCAAACGGCTCGTTTGGATAGTTGGTCGCCCAAAGTTTCGCGCCATTTTTGTCCCAATACACTATTCGGTTTCTCTTGTTGCATAAACGCGGTAAAAATTTGGCTTGATGCAGTGTTTCTTTCGAGTAACTGGTAGAAGCAAGTAACCGACAATATATCACCCAGTGAACGTCAAGCGGTGGGGTAACGAACTCCTCGTGTTCAAGTTGAAAAGGCAACCAATAATACTTGTAGCGGTAGCACGCTCGCCGGAGAGCTGGTCCAGTGTACAGACAACAGTGAAGACGAGAAACGGCATCGATTGTACGCAAAAAATGGATAAGGCTGATTGCATCAGTTATCAGTGCATCCGCTGCTAAACCTAAATCTACCGACTGACTGGGTAGATCGAGAGGCCAGCCTGCCAGTCGCTCGTTATCAATCGAGTTTTTCAGTTGTCTGAATTGAAGTAAAAGCATAATGTTCGATAAGGACTCACTGTCTTTCCTGCTTAGTGAACGGCATTTTTAATTGTATTCTCTTTACTGGCTGTCAACGCTACTGCCAACAACGACGTGTCCTAATCACAAGTTAAACAGTGTTTTGTTGCTAATAGCCTCATAAATATTCTGTGAACGAGTGGTGCCGTTTATATCTGTGGTAGTTGTCGTAACAACCCGGATGATGCGTTACCGTGAGTAGAAGAATTGTACAAGTCCTTGAAAGTGGTACTGTTGATAGTTGGATTATGTGATATGTTGCGGAAACAGCTTTCTGATCTGTACCCGTCAACTTTTTATTTGTAAAAACAGTGTAAACGCGGTGCAAATGCCTATCATATCCTTACTACATCATGTTACATGATCAGACTTGATAGGCGGGGGGCTCAGAAATGGTCCAATAATCGGGTGGTTTTGGCATGGGTATATTTGTTGTCGTGAAGGGTGGTGGTGAAGGAGACTGAGAAATAATAGAAGATGAATGAAAAAGCTTTCGTAAATGACGGCATACGGACATCCCAACTAGCATGACGAGTTTCGCTGAAACAATGACTCCAACGACTAGCAAACCTGTATGCATCGTCTTCACTGTGCGAACACCTCTCTGTGTTAGTTTGTTTTTAGTATGAACTTCAATTACTTTGTTTATAGGTCAAAATGGTCCAGTCTTTATATGAGCAAACATACGGGATTTGCAAGTGATGACATGATATAAAAGGTCAGTTTGATGAGTTTTAAAGATTTAAAGTGTGACCTAAGCGGTGTCCTCCAAGGCAAAAAAGATTATAAAACAATTTAACTTTTGCATAAATTAGGACCCAGTAAATGTAACAAAATGCATGCTACTAGTAGATATGAAAACGCATGACGTTCATTTAAACCCATCGCCGCCTGTGATTTCTATCAATTAATTTCGTCACCTACTCCATCACCGCTTCAACAAAGCCTAAACAATACGTATCAAGCCACCTCTATAAGAATAACACAACGTCGACTTCGTGTCTAACAAGGAGCAAAGTTAATTTAGTTTGGCGCTCCAAGTGTCCTGAAACTGTGGTGCTGAAAATTCTGAAAATTTAGCCTCATACTCGAAACACGATCCAATCAATCAAGCCAAAATAAATACACAACAATGAAAACAATCGGCCTACTTGCAGTTGCCCAGGCTCAAGTACTCAACGACGACAGTTGCCACAGTGTCAAATGGGAGAAAGAGAAAATCGCCTTCAAAGTGGAATCGGACGGGCAAGTCTTCGCCTCGGAGAACTTACTTCGTCGTTATGTTGAGCGCAATGACGAACTGACGTAAGTGAAAATTAACCTTTTTTCAATAAGAAAAATACTTTTTCATTTTTAGCCTGGAAAAGTGCATGAAAAAGTGCGTACGCCTGGCCGGATGCGTCGCATTCAACTACATCAAGACGGACGAGCAGGACCACTGTGACATGTTTGGACGCGTGAATAATCTCGTTGACAGTGCAACGATGCACAATGGGCAGCGTGGTCACTTTAGTGATACGTGTAGCGAGATACAGAACATGACCGATTATCGCCAGGAGCGAACGATCAGTCTGGTGTTCAAGAAGAAAACGGACATGGTCACTGATGATGTCAGAGATGAGCTGACCACAGCGGTTTTGTCAGCAAATGGCCTTGACGCCGCTCTAAACAATAAATGGCACTTCGACACAATGCATCACAAGGAGCTTGATTTAACATTATCATCATCGCCATTATCCGTTTGACGTAATCTGTTTATTTTAAACCAATCAATAGAACGATCGCGACATTGGGTTCAGTCAGCGTTTCAGTTTCAGCACGGACGAGTACCGCAAACATTACTACACCTTTTGTCAGTTTGACTTTCACCTCGACAAGATTGCCCGTGTCAAATCAACGCACGACTATACTGATGAAATATCCGGCTTTTTCGGGGATGAGGACACTTTTATTGAAAATCTATTTAGCTTTGAGTGGCCCGAGCACTTAGAGTTGTACGATATAATCGCGCCACCAGGTGATATTGAGATTAAAACCCCAGGTAACACGGCTGGCATGACCGGTCGGTCAAAAGACGCCAAGGACGGCCAGTGCGAGGTGATCGAGGGCGCGTTGAGCTGCTCGTGCTCAGTCGGTTTGCGCTACGACAATGGCCAGTGCGTTGACATTGACGAGTGTGCATCGACAGCGGATCAGTGTTACGCTAACGAAGAGTGCTACAATTATCGCGGCAGTTTTATGTGCATCGAGTACCCACGCCACGATTCATTCACACAGGCGGCCTCGCAACGAATTGCGGTGTTGCTGGCCCGTTTGACAGAGACGCGCGCCAGTTTCGACTATGGCACGTACTTGGCCGATGTTGTCCAGTTGATGACGGACTTGGAGAAGCAGGACTACTCCGACGATCAGACTTGTGTCCAGCCGATTAATTTCGACGCCACAAAAGACGCCAATCGCATCACACGTGCATCAGATTTGAACGAATGGTTCACGACACTCTACAAACGAATCTACTGGATGTTTCGCTATTGTGATAATAACAGTGCGCGAAAATACCAGAAACAGTTAAAGGGTTTCGCACGTCGCGTCCAAAAGGGCCAGACCTTTTCGTTTATGACCATCTCCGATTCGGATATTGAGCAAGAGCTCACATCAGGTTTGATTCTCGTTTGTGCACCTGGACAATCTATTTAATCTGTTTTAGATTATAACGAGAACGCGTATGACAACTACTTCGAAGAACGTCAAGAAAAAATTGATGATGGCGAGTTGGTCTTCTCAAGCAATGCCGATCAGGGTCTGGACGATGCCCTGAGCGCCTTTGAGGCTATTGATTGGGGCATTTTTGGCGACTACGACTACTACTATGACTACTGAGTGAACTGCGCAGAACATGCCGCTTTGTACATTTGCCAAATAAAACATACCTCGTATTTAATTAAAAATTGGATTATTATTTTGATACTCAATATGTAATGGACATTGATGGCGTTGATCAATTATGAATTTGAATAAACAAAAGTATTCAATTTTCTCATTTTAACTTATTTTAAAGTTTTTTGTGTTCAAGTTTATTTATGTTAAACTGAGCAAAAGTCATTGTCCACAATGAACAAGGCAGGATAATGTTCGTAATGGTATAGGCTGACATCGGTATCTTCGCAGTGGATTGCATCATTTCCGGTTTGAGTACACTTCTCAACTGGCATATTGCCGACTCCACCTGCTACCATAAAGGCTGAGTTCGCATTCAATGTGATCACACCATGACCATGGCGCGGCGTGTTCATGGTCCCAACTAATGACCATTGTCGTGTGATACCGTCAAATTTGGCAATTGTTGTTTGCGCCGATAAGAAACCCATTGAGCTGCGCTCGGACCAACCGCCGAATAGATAGAAATGGCTGTCTTTGCTTATCACAGCGGCTTCGGAAATGTCCGGACTGAAGGGGTAGTCATTTTCAGTTGACCATTGTGTTCCCATTAGTGTCTCAGTCTTTGCATGAGATGGCCACAGACTGCCGACCGCGAGTATTTCACTACTTGACGCCGCAATTTGAATGCCACGATGATTGTACGTTGATTTCGGCAATGCCAGCCATTCGTCCAACGGGTCCATTGCAATGTGACAGGAGCGAACATGGCTGCGTTGATTTGATGTGTCAAAACACGCGACAATGGCGCGCGAGTCAATTGTCGCGCATGTTCCAAATTTTAAATTGAACGGCAAACTGCCAACGCGTGATAAGTGACATCCGTC
>SCLD01098820.1:0-10838 GCA_004367895.1 Oikopleura longicauda | reverse complement strand
CTGCCATTGGCGAAGAAGTCACCGGCGGGTGAACTGGCCTTGTCCTTGAAATTGCACAGGTCGGACTCGGTGGGCGCGAAACGGTTGCCGACCAGGGCATCGCAGCACCAGGTGCAGACGGAATCCTCAAAGGCAACGCCTTGATTCTTGGCGGTACCGGCACGGCACTGATCACCAGTGATGGTCTTAATACCATTGATCGTCTCCCACTTGAAGTTCTCAGTCATCTGGTCCAAGCACGAGTGATCAGATTTGCAGCCGCCGCCGACCTCGGTGACGCGGCCCTCGTGGCGACGCTCGTTCCACATGCAGAAGTACTCCTCACCGGTGCACATCTCGAGGAAGCCCTTTTGGACGCCGTCAAAGCAGTTTTGATAGGCTGAGCCATTTTGATCGGTACGGGCGTAGCAATTCCAGCAGAAGCGACCGTTGCCAATCAGTGGCGAGCGGCTTGCATTCCATGTGGTGCCCTTGGCGCCCCAACTGTTCGATGGTGCCCATTGGTTTGACGAGGGTGGCGTGTAGACGGGTTTCTGTTGCTGCTGGGGCTGATAGTTTTGGACCGGTGGGCTGTAATTGTTCTGGTTCTTGTTCTTCTTCTGCTTCTTCTTCTTTTTCTTGTTGCCAAGGGCATCATAGTAATAGTCGTACTCGTAGTCGTAGTTATCGTAGACACTGACCGAGTTACTAAACGAACAAAATTATTCTCTTGATTTTTTAAACTCATTTTAATAACTCACCGTCCAACATCGTTAACAGCCTCTGCGAAAAGCTCGTCCAATTCGCTGCCAGTCGTGGCGGTGGCCTCTTGCGCCCATGTCTCGGCAATGAGGGCGAAAATTGGTGAGAGTTTCATATTCGATTAAAAATATGAGTCCTTTCTTTTGAATCAAATTTCTTTCGCTCCGGATTCTTATCGAGTCCTGGTAGCTGAGTGTTTGATGCAAGTAAGATCAAGTGGTTTTGCTTTATAGGGTCGCAGTGGTAATGCGCTGGTAGATAATAAGTCGAATCCAATTGCCCATCATCGCAAATTGATCTTGGCATCACCACACAGTCTTCAAAGTTCGAGTTGATTTACGCGGAATTACGTATCATACCAATAATTCATTTTCAGCAATAAAAAAATTTGCGGCGTGCTGATTCGGTAGGAAAAGTACTTAAAAATGGTTAAAGTAGTTATCCAGTAGTCATTCACTAGCCGACGCCGAATTTGGCTTTTATTGTCAGACTCTCTCGAGATACAATTCTAGGTACGACATTTACGAAAAAGGTAAGACGTAAAAAACAAGATATGAGACTTTTTACCTTGAGCATCACAAGATTGATTTCGGATCCTCTTTTGATTTATAAAGAGCAGCTTTTAACCAGATTATAAAACAGAGATTTCAAGTCCAACATGATGCTTACTTGGCTACTGCTGATCACCCTTGCTACTTGTCGCCCCTTTCAATTTGTCAATTATGAGCAAATCGTGCGTTCTCAAACGCTCGAAGTTTATGAAGATATTGCATCTCATTGGAGCCGGTACACTCATTTAATTGATCAGGTAAACACACACTGATTACTGCAGGCGTTTCCATTTCAATGCAAGTCCAGTATCTATTTGTTATTGCCGTCCCCTTGAGTCGGGCGAAAAGTTTACATTGTGAATTGAGCAACGCTGACTCTTCAGTAGCAGCTTTTTGAGGCGTTGTTCCGCGTTTTTCAACTAACTTTATTACCTAATGACATTTCAATATACATTAGAATATTATATGCCCAGAAGGTCAATTGAACTGTTTTTCATATGTTCGCAACAGTTTGTAAGATTAATTTTTTATTATTTAGCTTGATGATTCGGTCTACGAGCCACTATGGGCACTGTGTAACGATGAGTATGGCAATGATGACGACATGTTAGACATTGACGAAGTGTTAGACTGTACTGTAGACAGTGGCATCTTTCAAAAGGTAGTGACAGCTTGACATTGCTTGCTCAATCAGTGTAACGAAACCACTTGTAGGTATTTGGTCAACGCAGTCAAAATGCCATTTCGCTGTGGCAGCAGCTGATCGCCGACTACTTCCCCAAGTGTGATTTGAACGGCGATGGTCAGTTATCTTATACGGAGTACAAGTGACGAGTTTGAGTTTTTCCACTTCATTTCAATCGAAGTTCTCCTTTTTCAAACTCGCCATAACAGTATGCCATTTCCGCTTACATTGCCGTCGAGGCTCGACTCGTTCTGATCTACTTTGGCTTGGCAACTGTGCAACAACTCAATCAAAACGAGATTGATCAATGGCGCGAAAACGTCCTTTCGAGCAGCTCTGTTTCGCGCAGCTTCAACCATGCCAGATTTAACCACATCTGGCATCAAGCGCAGTTGGATAGGGAGACGGGAACGGGGAACAAGTATGAGATCGGGCGATTCCTCTTTCTCTGGCTCAATCACGCCATCCGGCACTTACATCATTATTAACGAGTTGTTGATAAATGTTTATTAAAACATTTCAGGCCTTTTATTAATAAAGTTTTTAAAGCTCCTTGCTGAGCGATATGAGCGATATGAGCATTTTCAATTGACTGTTTAATTCCTTTGCCGGATCGTACCCGGCATTGTCGCCATCGACGTAACGAATGGCGTAATAAATGACGATTGAGGACAGTCCCGCACCAATGATGATGACGCTCAGTATCTCTAAGAAGTCGACAATTGAGAGTGTATCCTTTGACACGATCACTTCGGTGCCGCACTCGGGGCACATTTTCGGTGCATTTGGCGTTTGTGTCACTAGTTGACTTTGTATTTGAGTTAGTTTCGGGTAGACACAAAAAAATAATGAAAGAACCTGTATGGCTGCATGATTCGATATTCCGAATGTGAACTGAATGCAAAACTCACATAACAAACCACGATTGAGCATTCGGTTTTTGGAGGCCCGGTTCATTTCAAATTCATCTGGCAATATGGACACACCAGACTGCTAATTTATTCTCACTCCACATTCATACACTACACTTTCACTGTTACATGGGCACACACACAACAACCACACTTATCATTTATTTGACATGATGATAATCTATGACAAATAGGGTGTGCGCGTGTAGGCACAGCTCAGGGCGACGCTGTGATTGGTGGAAGATACATATTCACCACGCTGTGTCTTAACTTTTTTTCAATCAATGGGACAACACACACACGCACACGCGCACATAGACACAGGCGCAGCACACGAAGAGAAATGGACAATAACGGTATATTCAAAGGTAAAGTGGATTGACCATGACCAATTGACACGGATACAGCGGGTGATTTGTGCATTTCTGTTCTTTGTCATCCTTTTGTCTTTGTTAGGTCTGCCTCCCGCACCCCATGCGGTGCGGAGATTGCCATCCATAATAAAAAGCATGCCCTTTGCTTCTAACAAAAGTCACTCTTTTCAAAATGATGATTTCAGTCGAAGCAATTGAAGATGACTTCTACAGTCCAGCATCAACAGAGATGGCCACAATGCCAAACCAGACCTGTGTCAATTGCGGCGCCACCAAAACGCCACTCTGGCGTCGCGACATGAAAGGCGCCTACTTGTGCAATGCGTGCGGCCTGTACAATAACAAGTACGGCGGGAATAGGCCCATTCAACGGCAACGCCACCCGAAAACCAATTTGATCAGGACGACGCGTGACGGGGTCGAGATTTCGTGTGACAATTGCAAAACGACTGAGACCAGTCAATGGCGCAAGGTCAAAGATGCCGCCGGTCCTGATGTGTTTCATTGCAATGCATGTGGCCTATACTACAAATTGCATGGGGTAGGGACAGCGACTTAGTCGAAACGAAAGAGAGAATGTCATAATCCATTATTCAGATCCAACGGCCACTGTTAAAGTTCAAGGATGGTATTAAACGACGCAATCTGAAGAAGCGGCTGCACAAAACGCCACTGGAACAGGTTGAGGCCACGATTGAGGCCCCATTCGAGCTCGATCAAATCACCAGTCAGCTTGATGCCGAGAGTGATTTCCCGATGGCGATTTACGACGAAAGCGAAGAAGAAACTCGCGAAGTGCCCAAGAGTGTCATTCGTCTCTTTGAAAGTGGCGAATCCTGGTCGAACACGGTCAACTGATGGTTAACTGACTGAATTGTCATTGCTGATTTCATTGCCCGTCATACTACCACCGCCCATATCAATACTCGTCCATTGACAACTGCTCGAGAGAGATCAAAGCAGACGTGGAACGGTACGTCTACAATCAGACGGGAGACATCAGACGACTCTCGATTTCCAGTCTACCTCAGCGGAAACTGACCGTGATTAGCGAGAATAAATGTCAATCAAAAACTACTGAACAGCGTACGACGTCAGTGTTACATACTAAATTAATGAACTAAACATGAAACAACAGTTCTTTGGCCGTTGTACCATGACAAGTAAAAGCGAAGAATGTTATGTTAATCCGAGCGATAATATAGCGCCAGTCGGGAGATTTTCCATTGTCCTTTGTCGCGGTTCATCAATAAGGCCCCCCCTTTGAACGCGCAAAAAGTTATATAAATTCTGACTGTTTAATGACGTTGAACTTTGTGTTATTAGATCATATGAAGTCAAACTGTATTGTGATTGTAATCGAACAATCATTTAAAAGCACTTGCAAATAGAAGGCTAGGGCGAATCACATGTATACGGGAGATCGTAACGTGTTTTCAAGGTCTCTCTCCCATTTTTCATTAGAACCTTGGAATGTTTTAACAAAGAGTGGTCAGTCAGTTTGTCGCGCTCGCCGAGTCAGCCTGGTCGGGGTGTTCAGTATTTATGTATAAACTGTCAATTGACTTGGGAAGTAATAAAAGTGATAATTTTCAATTGATAAAATAAGCGCACCATGAGACGGCCCATGAGGCGACATTTATTGTGTTCTGTCTCGTGTGTGTGTGTGTTCGCACCTTAACATTAGTCATCACATCAACACCACCATCACCAACACGCCAACACTTGAAATCGGCATAAAAAGGCGTAGACTGATTGGCATCAATGTCGAGCAGAGAGCGATAAGTAAGCTACTTTCGTTGAAGTTGTTTCTGTGTGTATGTTTTTGCCTTTTTCACGCGTTATTGCGAGAGAAATGAAGTGTGCAAAGAATTTATCAAGCTCGGCATCATGATAAAGCCAAGAAATAGCTAAAAAGAGAGAGAATGGGGGACAAAGCACGCACAAAATGGATCAGACAGATTTAGACGTCTTCTAGTAAATAGAGACAAATTGTCTCGGCTATACCTAAATTAGTTTTTTTTTCGAGAACTCTCTGTTCACGTGGGGAGCACACACACACAAGGATCGCAGTCCGACTGCCTGACGTCGTGATTTGAGTTCTTCAGTAATTAATCAACAAAAAAAATTATAATTAGTCGGCCCACTCTCTCCATCTCGTTTTTAACATTGACGCCACACTTTCAGTCGCCAGAATCTCGCCACCCCCAAATTTGCTCCCTGCCGCGCCAAAAAGTTCATGTGGCTTCATTGGTTTCTTTGGCTTCAACTTTTTTTAGTTTTTTTTTTCTCGCACTCATGTTTCAATGGTCGTTTTCACCTCATTTAGTCTTGATCCCTTTTCAGTACGGACGCGACCACGCGCTGGCCTAGGCCGTGAGTACGAACTAACCTCTACTCTTATTTACTCCACTTGTCGATAAAAAAATCGCAAAAAAGATTAAATTTAAAAAACAGAGAGAGTGCCCAGATTTGAACTCGACAAAAACTGTGTCGTGACAAACAGGTAAACGGATCATCCTGGAACCGGGGTTAAAAGTAAAGACGTCACACACACTACGGAATCAGCTGTGTTCTTTACTATATAGACGTCACTCAGACGCAGCATAAAACACATATATATCTCAATGTCGGGGGCCAGTGGCGCGATATGTGTGGCGCGGGATAAAAGAACTAATATAGGCGGTGGTTTTGCTTTGATAATTTTATGCCGTTTCTGCGTCCCCCCCCCCCCCCAAAGTCTTGAGCCAGTCTGGAGCACAGTCTGGCGCCTGCCTTTTGAATGCGGCGAATAGAGTAGATAGAGTATCAATGAATTCACCACCGCCATTGAGACGCCTTTAGTGAGAGAATATTGGTTTGAAATATACAAATACATTTATTAATTAACGACTACTCGTAGCGGAGCTTGCCTTATTCCGACCACCCCGTTGAGGCCCTAATATCGTCGAATGAATGATGCTCTCCGTCGCCACCAAGACCACGTGATCTGACGTTTTTGGTTCAAGAAAAACCATTTGGGCGCCTGCCGGAAGACCAACATCCACCTCATCATCAATTCGACATTTTCACATATCAGTCGCAGTGAGAGGAAAAAAACTTGTGGGCAGCCAACAAACTCCAACAAGTGTGCTCAGTTGCAGATAGAATCAGAAAATCAAAAGAGAACATACAATTAAAAGAGAGAATAGTCACAGCTGCTTGAAAATGAGAATACTGGCGACATTGCTGACACTGATCCAATTGACAAGCGCAGATGAAGAGACCTGGGTCCGAGTAAGTCACTCTCAATGGGCGTCGAACCATTGCGATAATTAATCCCAGCGACTTCAGAATGCCGATCATCACGCGACAAAGTCGGAAATGAAGAAGACACGGCGTAAGAAGGAGAAAATGCCGTTTATCCTGGCACCAGATGGTGGTGCTGGTGGTGGCGAATCACGCCGTATTGATACGACACTGTTACCACCGAAGAAAATCAAAGATGACTGGTGCAAGGGGGAAAAGTTTCGCATGGAGATCAAAGCGGACGGTTGTACTTCGCGCAAGATTCGTAACAGGTTAGGATACCATTATTCGACGAATTGTATTCCAACTGCAGTTTTCTAGGCTCTGTTATGGACAGTGCAACTCGTTCTACATACCAAATGATGACTTCAGCGATCCGAGTGCCGTTTTCGCTACATGCTCAACATGTAAGTTGTTTTATAACTCAAGTTGATTTATCTGATCAATCAAAAAGGCAAACCATCGAAAACCTCGTTCAAAGCCATCACCATGGTGTGCCCGGGGCAAGTGCCGCGTAAACAGCGTCGGAGGGTGAGTGCTCAACTGCTGACTGTACTTGTAATTTATCTTTGCCCTTAGGTAACAATAGTGAAAGACTGCAAATGCATTGCAATACCCGAGGAGGTGATCCTTGGCGAGCAGCCGTCACCGTTGACCTGATTTTGTTCGTTTTGTGACCAGTAGTCTCGATTTATTTGCCCAGATCTGAAATAAAGCACGCCCAACCACATCATCATCATCGAACAAAACAGACGAAAAACGCGCGAGATTCAACGATATGCTGCCAATTTTACTATCTGCCTTTCCCATTCCAAGCAGATCGCGAAGAGAGAGATGGTCACGTACTTACACAAGTTCACACACTACTCATCATTTACACATTACTCTGGTTCTAACAAAGTTCAAAGACTAAAGAGAATCACAAAAATAGCCATGTTTGTCACACCTTAGACTTATGCATAATAAATAACACGAATAAAACAACCCAATCGACCACGACCCCAGCTACTAGGCACCGTATCGTTTTTTGTCATCAAGGGGCAAAAGGGCGCCGCCGCGTCTTATTTATTTCTCTGATTAAGTGACTGAACAACTGGTTTGGGGCGGCTTGATCAATTAGAAGCCACCCGTGTGGAGACCACTGCATAAATAGCCCAGCCACCCACCGTGAGCGTAGGACTCAAAAGAACAGCAGCCGCAACACCTAGCCACATTTTCTGCTGAATTTGACCCAAACCCACCATCAGAGTCATTCACTCAAAAAAACATATACGCGTCAAAGTTTTTTGACGCCATCAATCTGCGCGGTCACATAGACTGTGTCAAGTTCTGTGTCGCCTCCTTGTTTGTCGAATAACGATGTGACCTTGAGTGAATAAGAGAAAAACGATAATGATATTCAAGACTATTTTTAATTATCACAAGAAAATAAAACAGTGTGTAAGATCACCATGCTCGTAAGTATTAAACTAGTATATGTACAAGGTTTTTGTGTGTGCGTGTGTGTGTGTGTGACAAAACAAAAGTGAACTTTGTGCACATGCTAATTATAAAGAGGGACTGTATAACGAGATCAATTGTAGAAAAAAAAATTAGCCGAAAAAAAATAAATGAAAATGGAAGTGTTCGTTCACAGAGAGGAAGAAAAAAAAGAGTCAAAAGTAGTTATAGTGTAGGCACATTTGTTAACAATATGCTGGCAACCCGCTTGCTTAGTAAATATGTTTTTTTCGGCGGTGGTGTTGTTGCTGTTCAAGTGGTGTTGGTGGTGGTGTTGCGAGTTTTTTTGTTTGAAGGGAATGTAACATAATTAACAGCATTGACAAAATTTGTTGCGTTTTCGTCGTGGTGGATCGGGATTTGAATCGGGCATTTCCTCCTTGAGCTCGGTTTTCACCTTGCCATTGGTTTCGACTTTGACCTCGGTCTCGGTTTGTTTCACTTCGGCGGTTAGTTCGGCTTCTTGGCTACGTTCGGGTTTGGTTGGAGCATCCATTTCCGGGCCGGCCTTCGTTGGCTCCGTTGCTAAAAGAAGAGTTAAAAGAGAAGAGATTTGATTTCAAAACTTACCTTGAAGAAGGGGTTCGGCTTCTTTTGGCTCTTGAATGCTGAGCTCCTTCAAAACTTCACTGGTGAGATCATCGGCAACACTTGAGCGTTTCTCGTCAGCTTAACAATCAGTCAAATTAAAAATCACCTTTTTGTAAGTACTCACCTTCACTAACAGTTGACTCGACAACGGGGATTAGGGTCGAGGCTTCGGTCTCGGTTGGTTCATCAACGGTGGTGACTTCTGAATGGGCATCTGGCTGCTGGAAGTGTTTAACACAGGCGACGAAGTTACCTTCAACTTGATGCTCTTCGGTGGATTCGACGACTGGAATGGTCTCGTGGGTGATGTTGGTCAGATCGGACTCGTCAACAGGAGCAATGACACTTTGTTCTGGGGCCACTACTGGTTCCTTATCAGCCCCAGCCAGATCCGTGTCTGCATTGTCGTCTGTGTTCTCAATCACAGTCGTGTCTTCGGCCGTTGTTGTAGTCGTTGTATCCTCACTTGAATCAGCAACCGTAGTAGGCTCATTGACGACTGTGGTTTCGTCGACCACGGCTTCTTCGGATTCTCGCGGTTCGTCACCTTTCGCCGCCGGTTCCGCATTGTCCGTTTCAGACGTCTCCTCCGCTGAGCTGATTGTCGCCTGAACGAGTTGAGGCTCAGCTGGCGTTTCGAATGGCGTCTCCTCAACGCTCTGCTCCTCACTATCCTCCACTTTCACTGCGGTAATTAGTGCGGGCGTATCAACAGTTTCTTCCAATTTGACCTCCTCGACTTCATCTGGTTTGATCATTTCGGGTTCAGCTGCCGTGGGCGTTTCACTTTCTTCGGGTGTAACCTCTACTTCAGGCGATTGAGATGTCGAGTCTGGTGAGTCAGTTTTTAGCCTGGTTCTACTTTTGATTCAATAAAACTAACCTGGAATTTGCGATTCAACCGCTGATTCAGTCTCATCTTCCCCGTCGAAGGAGGCGTTGACCTGAACGTTTTCATCACGTCGCCTAATCGAGTTAGCTAATTGCGTGATAGATCTTTCATGTAAGACCACCTAAAGCATTGATTCGGACGTGAGGGAAAATGATTAGATCACAATGTGTGCGACAAATATAGATGGACATAGATAATATGATAAATGGGTAAATAGAGGGTATATACATGAAAGATTTAACATGAATGACAATAGCACACAATCAAATGGCTTGATATTGATAAATCCAGCCATATGACTCGTGTTTTGGCGGTGTGTTTTTGGCGTTTGTAAAAATAAAAGTTACCTTTTCATTCACACTTAAACGCGATGGGTCGTCCCTGGGAGCGAATTTGCCCTCCTCAATTGACGCAGTCTCTTGCTCGGCGATGATTTTCATTTCTTGAATTGTAGTTAGTAATAAGCGTGTGAGTACGACACTTGACTGGTAATTATATTAAGTAGGATAAAGCGTACCGTCTGTTGATGTCTGTTCGTCATGTGACGCTGCACTATCAGTCTCGTGAGTAGTCGCTTCTAACACCTTCTCATCATCGGTCTTGTTCAAATCAATCATCTCGTCCTCAATGGGTTCGGACGGGTTCACGGGTGGACTTGCGGTTACCACATCGACCGTTGATTCCGCCACGGGAACTGGCATCACCGATTGAGCGGATTCAATAAGTGCAGATGAGGCGACAGGTAACTCTGGTTCGTCCTCATCCTTTGCTTCCACCTGACCGCTGACTTCGACACTTTCAGCAACTGATTCATCATTGACTGGAGCGGCGTCAGCAACAGCGGGAACATCATCGATAACAACAGCTGGCTCTGATGACGGAGTAGAGTCGGCTTCAACAATAGGGGCGTTTTCGGGTTCAGTTTCTTCGGGTTCTTGTTTGCCCACTTCAACAACTGTAGTGCCCTCTTCAGTCGTACTTTCAGTCACTGACTCATCAATTGAATCAGGTGCCTCTTTGACATCGTCCTCCTTTACTGGCTCATCGCCAGTGTCTTCGGTTTCGGCGATGACCTTGGCCTCTTCAGTGACAACTTCCACCGGCGCTGCTGTTTCAATCTCGACCACATCATCATTCGCCTCTTCTTTCACTTCAGCGGCTTGAACCTCTTCTGACTCGACATTGTCGACTGACTCTGGCTCAAGGTCAACTGCATCCGATGCCGCAGCTTCAGCGTTTGGAATGACTTCGGTTTGGGAGACTTCTTGATCACCAGGGGTTGTCACGTCGGGCTCGGGCACTGTT
>SCLD01098809.1:0-10848 GCA_004367895.1 Oikopleura longicauda | reverse complement strand
ATTCATCTTATCACGTGATTTTCTAGGTAAAATTTGCCTTTGAACTTTGGTCAAGAATACATTACAGACATAGGACGTGAATAACTCTAATCATAATGAAAGCAAGTCTAAGTTCAATGACCAACGGACGGTCCTCGTGGACTTACAAGTCCCTAAATCTAGAGAGCTTAAGATGAAACCGCGACGAATAAGATCCAGTAAACTGACAAGAATATCAAATACGAAGCGTTCCGTTTTCAATGATAATTCAGATGGAACCAATGGTTCTCTCACGGATAAAATTAATCAAATTGCAATGAGGTCAAGTGAACACGATATTGAAGATTTTTCAAATTCGACATCAATTGAAAACTACAGAGAAAATACCACAAGAAAAATCATTGAAGAGTTTAATAAATACTATAACATAACTCCACAGGTAAACTGCCTTATTTGAAAGATTTTAAAATCATCATTTAGATTTCAAATTCGCTTCCGAATATGATGAGTTCTCAATATTATAACAAATATCATAATCAATATCATCCCCAGTACGATTCAAATTCTCCTGAACTTGTTTACAGCATGCAGTCAACTCACGATATGGATCATCGGACGAAAGGTAAAGTGTCATCAGTGGCAAAAATAAAATCTCAAGTGTTTTTAGATGCAAATCATATATTGTCTCCTGAACCGTTCACCCGAGACCATTTAATGGCTGCAGCTGAGAAAATTCATGCAGAGAGATTCACAACGCGACCAAAACAGACCAAGATAATTCAAAAAATTCAACTTGAAAATCGAAAAAAAGAAAATGAAAAACGATTTGCTCAAAAACAAAGGCCCGGAAATAGATTGCCAGATTTAGGTGGTGAGACGCTCATTTTTGGGACGGCAATTCGAACGAAGCCGATATTACCTTCAATTCGAAAGTAATTTTCGCACACCATAAGAATTAATCCATATTACCTGCTTGTGGGGACACTGTGTATTTCCCGGACACCTTACTGTATTTTATTAGATTATATAAATTGTTGACAATATATTACTCAATATTTTTCGAAGTTTTATTCGAACTTTATTAGCCTTCTTCGATAAGGAACGAAGATTCGAACTGGTTATGAATTGGATTTTGGAAAGTTGTAGGTCAAGGTGGTAAACGGTATGATACTCCTCGGTATGATGAACGTTGTACGCGTAGCTTGGAGAAAACCATTGGAGTAGTAAGAATCTAACCGTTAGATCCTGAGCCTTTAAGGTTTTCTGGGACTCTTCTGATATTGTCGTTGATAGAAAGATTGCGGAAAGAAAAAATAGTTCATTTTTTATCGAAATACCTATCTTTTTTATTTCGACTATTTTTTTCCTTTCCGCGGTTATTATAAACAGTAAATTGAATGAGTTTTAGTTCTAAATATCGTTTTCCATTGAAACAGATGCTCTGCAAACAGGACAAAATTTTTTATTTCTTAGCCATGGGTCGATGCAATCTTTGTGTAGGCGGTGGAAGCATGGAAGAGTTCGAATAGTATCGCCTTTTAACATTGGTTCAAGACAAACGGAACATTCATAATCGGTAAAATCGCTACCAAGAACAGTTTCTGGAAGCATCGCAATCTCGGCTGGACGTAACCCTTGTTCCACATCAGTTAAATTCAAAAGAGTTTCTAAATAAAAAAAAATGGTTGAAACGCCCTTTTTTATTGTTGAACATACCAAAAGAACCATCCTCGTTTTGCATTTGCGTCCCATTTACAAAAATTCTCACTCTTGATCTCATTTCTGTCGGTTGAAAGTCATGGGTTGACGGACTGCCATCATTTTCTGAATATTTCATAACAACCATTCCCCTTTGCTAATTTTGAGACGCGTCCGAGTTATTACCTGAGTGGTCGACGTGATCGGCAGTACCATCTGAATTCAATCTTATCATTTGTGAATGGACTGTGTGATTACTTCTTCCGGTGGAGGTGCTTGATGCTCCCGACGGTGTCATGGTTAGACGAGCACTTCCAAAATTGAATCTTATAACATTTCGGACTCGGTTTGGACCATCTTCCGCTGAATTAAACCATTGAATGTATAATTTAAATAAGTTTTTTTGTTAACTAAGTAATTTAGTTAGACAGAAAGATTCGGTCATAACCAAAAGGTTTCTGATTCACGGCGGTATAATCGGATTCTAAATCCGTTAAGTACTGTTTGAAATAATTTCCTAAACATAGAAAAAAGTAATCCACTTACTTGTTTCACTAGTTATAGTAGGATCGCCAAGCGTATTTCCAGACCCTGGAAACCTATTTAAATCATGTTCACCAAAATTTCCGGACGAATCTGGAATAATTCCCAATTCAGGAGTCCATCTTCTTATTCTAGAGTTGGATGATCGTATTGAGGACCCTGTTGAACTTCCGGTTGCACTTCCGGTTGCACTCTCGATACCATTATCATTATTTCCCATATCGGTTTCTATTCCATCCACAATAAGACGAGTCCTCGAAGTCCCCGAGGCGAAACGCCTCGTTTCACTTTGACTATTTATATTGCCACTTGATGTCGATGTTGAGGTAGATGTTGACGATAACATCACCCCGTCTTCAGCATTCAGTTCTGCCTGCATTGACCTTGCTAGGGCTTCATCCATCTTAAGGATTAAAACCATAAAAACAATTCTACAATTATGCCAAAATGTTATGTTAAATGAAAATGAAAATCATTAGGACCAGGTGACGCACCTCGAACTGTTCAACTAAACGTATGAGATCGGCTTCTGACATTGTTTGGTTCATGGCTTCTGTCATTTTCAGTTAATTCTCTTTTGTTAAATCCAGTTTGTTTAAGAGCATCAATTAGATTGAGTCAGTATGCCCGTTGACTATTACTCATTCAGTTCATTTACGATCTGATTCAGTTATTACGATAGGGTATTCAAAGCCATTTGAACAAACGCTTGTCGGTTATGAATGAAAATAAAAAAAACATTTTAAGGTGAATTCTTCAGTAAGATATAATCTATTTGGAAAGGTCCGACTTTATTGCTTTAAGGTTCTTATCAGCTGTACTTTAAAACCTAATTGTGATTTATGCATCTTCTTCGCAAAGTTTGTTTCGCGATTACTGGGTGATCGCTCGATTGTGATTATGAAATAAGTGCTTTTCAGATTCCGAATTATGAAAAAGAAATCGCCATTGAAATGATGTTTGATTCAAGTTTTCCTCCTAGTCAAGTTATTTTCTAATTGCTACCTACGGAAATAGCCGGATTTTTCTCCGTTATTACCTCAACCTAACCAAATAGCTTTGAAATAGATATTTCATCGGAAAACTAAATATATTTCATCTGCGTTCGAAGGTCCGAATTGGACTTCCCTTGACTTTTCGCGAGCGCATGGTTAAGAATTAACCATTGCTTATCCTACTGGTACCAATGAGTCTTCTTGGTCAGGATGACAAAGTATCTCGATAATCTTCCAGTGAGTAATAGAACCGCCACAGGGTTATCCAGGTCAGCACCTATAAAATTATTTTGAATGATACTTGAGTGAATCCGTCCAAGAGATTATTAATAAACTTGGTCAAATCGATCGGACAGCGAACAAGCAGTCTCTGGATTTTCAGTTTCTGTTTCGGTTTCGGCATACGATATGCGGCATATCTCTTGGACGGATTCTCTCAAGTATATCATATGCGTAATTCAGCTACTCTCGTTATTTGGAAAGACCCTTTTCAACCGTGTTCTTATATTTAAAACTGCAGTTTGTGTATTATATAGACTTTGTATATACTATTAGTAATATTTACTTAAATCTTTTTTGACATAAGAAGATTTAGAGAATTTCAAATTTTCAAAACTATGCATAAAATAGGTGTGAAGTCGTTAAAAACGACCAAATTTCCACATAGACTTCTGTGTTTAAAGCCTAGAACCAGATGTCTTTCATATGTTCCAATAGATGATCGATTTTTCGGTTTATCGGACGAAGAAATTGAACTAAGAGCAACATTTCGAAAATTCTTTGAAACCGAAATTCCAAAAGAATTGGGAAAGAAAATTGATCTTGAAGACAATTTTGACAATTATCGTCCGTTTATGAAAAAATGCGCCGAAATGGGTATATTCGGACTCATGGTTCCCGAGGAATATGGTGGCACTAATTTAGGTACAAGTTATTCATGAGTGATGTTGTCCGATGGACAGCGTTCTCGAGCAGTCTGTATGAACCTGATTTTAGGAATATTTGCCACTTGTCTAGCTGGCGAGGAGATAGCACGGGTTCATGCTGGCGTGTCAATGATAATTGGTGCTCACAACAATCTCGCCATACATGTTATCGAATCAAACGGTACATCAGAACAAAAAGAACGATTCTTGCCTGACTTGGTTAATGCAGATAAAGGCTCGTCTTATTTTCGTGTTTATTATTATAAAAATGCCATTAGTGGTACCATTACAACCTATTATAAAATAGTGATCTAATATCTTACCAATTAATTTATAGTAAGCAAGCTATTTTTGTACAGCTGGGATAATAGGAATCCAATGTTTACCTGCCACGTGACCAAGGCTGAGTGTCCTGGGGAGGTACAAATGTAATCAGACAGACTGAAGTTGGGGCCTTGGCAATGTCCGAACCCTCTGCTGGATCTGATGTTATGAGTATGAGATTATCAGCAGTTAAGAAAGGTGATCATTATGTTCTCAATGGGAACAAATTCTGGATAACAAATGGTCCAGTTTGTGATACTTTGATAGTTTACGCTAAAACAGACCTAACATCAAACGGTGGAAATAGCCTGACTGCTTTTATTCTCGATACAAATACTGAAGGATTCTCTGCCAATGTAAGATGTTTTGCTATTTTACTCAAATATCTATATTTATTTATTATATATATATTATATATAATATATATTCAAGGCGATTCCTGGTAAACTTGGCATGAGAGGAAGTTCTACTGGTGATCTTCATTTTGATAATGTCCATGTTCCTGCTGAAAATGTCTTAATTGGTGAAGGCCCGATTCCACAAAACATCAACCGTTTATTTCCCTCTTTAATCCGATAATGTATGTGTTTGAATCTCTTATATAAGGAATGGGAGCATTCGTATTAATGAGAGGTCTTAACATGGAACGAGTGACTGCCGCGCCTGGTCCATTAGGAATTATGCAAGCCGTTGTCGACGAGGCATTTCCATATGCTCACGATCGGAAGCAATTTGGCCGACCGATAGGCCATTTTCAGCTTATGCAAGGTTTATTCTTATCGAAACTTCTAAACATTTATCATGAAATTTAAACTTTGGCGCATGTCAACGTTTTTCAAATTAATTTTCAGGTAAAATGGCAGAAATGTACACACAACTAGCGGCATGTAGAGCCTTCACATACAATACTATTCGCGCTGCCGAACGTGACGATTTAACCAACCATGATTGCGCTTCTTTATTGTTATTTGTCTCTGAAGCTGCCACGAAAGTGGCACTCGAAGGAATTCAAATTCTTGGTGGAAATGGATACAGTAAGTGTATAATAAGATATTAAAATTGGAATTTTTAAAGAGTTGATTGGAACAGTTGAAAATAGATTTGAGAAAAGGAGTTCCAGATAGATAAGCATGGTAGTGGGATAAGGTAGAATTCCGATAAGCTCGTTCCAAATACCAAAAACAGGCTAAACGGCGTTATAAAAACCACAACTGCCCTTCAAATGCTCAAAAACTCTTAAAATCACTTTGAAGCACACTCAGAAGACTCACGCCTTTCCCAGACATTTGGACAATTTTCTGAATTTTCTAAAAAAAATTTAGACAGTTCGAATTTTTTAGAAATACTTAAATTTTCTTGAAATTTTAAAACTTTATTTTAGTAAATGATTATCCGACCGGAAGATTTTTGCGAGATGCCAAATTAATGGAAATTGGAGCCGGAACCACAGAAATTAGAAAACTCATTTTGGGAAGACATTTTAATGATTTATTTTCTGAATAAATTGACAGTCCTTGTCCGCCGAAAACCACTGGACATATTTAGTATCGTTTTGATGGCGCTCTTCTTATTGGTGGGTGACCAAGTGCCTTTTTCTTTTCATAACTCAGTTGACTATGCGCCTTAATACGAATTACATATTTATAATATATAAATAATATAAAATTATATAATAATAATATCTTGAATCTTAAGGATTCTTAAGTTAGGATTTACCTGTACTAAGCCACAACAGGGAAGTACACATCCAATGAAGCAATCTGAAAATTAATTTGATCTATGTTTATCACGTGTGCATCGTGTGTATATACGTGTATTTTCATAATCAGGTATATCATCAGCCGTATCTCACCTCTCAGAACATGACCTCGTAATTGGTGGTCTTGCCGAATTTTAGTTCGCATTCTACCAACAGCGGCATTTAGAAAGCATGGAAACATTGAACTAAAGCAACAAACCGCATCACCTATACAATTTATGATTTAGTTTTATGGTGAGATGAGTAATATTCATATTTAGAGAGAATTCCCAGAGAGGGAGTTCAATAAATTAGTGCTGGGTTAACTTATTGCCAAGTCTTTATTGCTAAGTCTTAATTCAATAACTTTTTGGTTGTTTAAATGATCGAAGTGATTTGGTCCTATATGAATCGCTCGGTCTTATCCTGGGATGTCTACACATAACCTAACTCGTCTCTAAAATTTTTTCAAATTTTCTTTTTTTAAATATTTACCAGCACATGATGAAGTTACTCCATTTTTTCGTGCCAAATTGGCCAGTGAAATGCAAGGTAGGAGAAATGATAACATGCACACTCCACAATTGTCTCCTGCATCGCATAATTCTCGGTTGGCCCATGCGGAGTGCTTTTGATTTGCGGCAACAGAATCCCACAGGCGGACCCAAGCCAGCTGGGGCACTCCGGACTGTAAATTATTCAATAGGGCGTTTTCACATTCATTTTAGTCAAAACTGTCAAAAATGCGCTACGGGTTAATAGTTTGCATTATCTCACGCTGTTCAACCATTTTCTAAATTGGTTATTTACTGAGAAATTGAGATGTACAGTCCGAGCCACGATAAACACAACTTTAAAAAAGTTTGAATCGTGCATCTTTGTTCGACGTGCCCGATCAAATTTGACCAATCAACCAGTATCGAGCAGATTGAGAGGTGTACGGACACAGAAACCCTCCTATCATGTCCAGCTACTTGACAGGCTACTAATGATAAAGTTGGGTTCTTCCTGACTCTGTCCAAATCATCCGACAAAAATAGTAAGAATATAGCGCTCACGCCCGCGCTCGCTTGGACAGAGCCACCACAAACCCCACTTTATCCTTCTCACAGAGAAGAGAACGAATTTCCGAATCTAAAAAAAAGGGCGCCATTCAGAGAATTATGATATTTTCTTAGTTATATAAGATATTACTTGAGGCTATATATAATATATTATTCGACATTCTATTGTGAAATTTTATCTAAGATGCATAAATAAACTTGATAAAATTATCTATAATTATCTGCATAAGAGTATATTTCTCGAGGAGTACAGAATAAACGCTTGATTTCTCTGAATCGTGAATTTAAAATTATTATGCCGTGCAAATTCTAATCTCTTTTCCGACAAAGAGAATTTTTCAATTTTCGATTCTTTTCGCGTAAAATTTCAAATAAGTATGAATACAAGAGAAAACATCACGTGATCGAACAAATCTCACGTGAAAATGGTCATAATCTAACAGATTTTGGATTATTCGAAGCTGAATCGAGCCAGACTTTGACCTACCGGATCGATCATTACCGTGATCCAACAGGTTACCGTGATACAACACGTTAAAATCAGAATTATCAGGAGGAAGAAAAGTCTTTTTTCTCAAATTATGGCTGAAATTTCAGCAGAATTCACATTTGAAATTAAAATATCAAATTATTAGGATTTACGAATGAACAGCTGATGTATTCATTTCTTCTGATAGGATCTCTCCAAATAGTATTATTTAACTAAAATGAAAAGGACCAAAATACTTCGTAAGATCTGGTCGAATACGCTTAAAGATACCGTAAGTTTTCATAAGTGAAATTTTGAAACTATTTAAGTGTCATCTTCATCGAATAGAAGATTCGAGAGGCCTTTAAAGGGTTGAAACTTTCGACTAGAAAGAGACGATCGCATCGAAGACTTGGCCACGATTGAAACCTAAACAATGACTAAGGGTCGATTATAAATAGAAATGGTTTATAACTGGGTGACTTTGGCTTTACTCGAGTGGCAAATTTTAGTATTATACTACTGAATTAGGCTTCTAAAAATTGGGTTTAATTAGTTTATTATATAATTTGTTAGGTGGGCTAAAAATTAGCTTGACTCAAATCATATGGACCATGATATAACCTCATTTTCCGCTAGAAATAACGCTTTTTGACGGTGAATCCATTATATTTTTATATTGAATACTATCCTCGTCTTCGCCTTGATTCGAATTCATATTTTCTCGTTTTGAGAAAATCGTAAAAACTAAATTTTATTAGTCGAGATTGTAAATGACTTATTTTGTAAATATGACGAAAAACCTTACGAAAACATAAAGCAGGTTTTCTTAACGTCGACTGACTTAATTCGTTGCGACAGTTCCTAAGAATTTCTATTATTGTCACGAATCCCCAGTACCAAAACTTTTTTTAAATAATTTAATATTATAAAGCTAAATATATAATATAAATTATCAAGCAAAAAAAGGCATCCAATTTTTAAAATCGAGTTCGTTTTTTGATAATTATCTTGGTAAAAATTCGAGAAGTCGAGATATTTTTGCCAAGATACGTTTAACGAATGAAAGTTTCGCTAATTTGTGTTTATAGAAAGTTTTAGAATGGTCCATTTGGAATACCACATCCTTTTAAGCGTTCCAGGTGGTTTGAAGAGTGCACCTCGCCAACATCTCGCGAATATCTCAAGACTGTGCTTAACATCTGGCTCGACCAAGTAACCACTTTGGTATCTCATAGTTGTGAACAAACTCGAAACATGATCATAATTGTTTCATAAATAGTCTCATATGATAAAAATCAGACTTTACAACCCGGTTGTCACCATAATGACGCGTGTTTGGGAACACCGAAAATAGAAGGTGTATCGGCAATCAATATAAAAAAAAAACGCGATTTATCAATCTGTCACCTGACAACCAACTGCGAGTCATGGTGACACAACTGTTACCCACTGTAAGTGAAAGTCTGTAACTCATTTAGGAAGTGTGATTACTTTGACGGTCTTTACAGTAGGAAACCAAAATTTAGAGGCAGGGAATAAGTTATGAACTTCGCCTGTTTTCGATAAGATCAAATAGTCCGAGATAGACCAGATGATCACTTTCCGATAATATTTGGATCTTTTCCGGATTGTTCGTTTAATGGATTTATGTCCGATCAGAATTCGTAGATTAGATAACACTGTTTCGTATCTGTACTTTTGTATTCTAGTTGAACGGATATCAAGTTAAAGTAGTTCAACATAGTATCCACAAACAATATGCACAGTAGGAAGCGGATCATATCAATAAATTACAGTTGACAGAGTTGCGCACCGGACGGCATTTTGTTAGAAGGCAACTTTCTTGCCATCGGAAGGACCTTTATGGAACTATTTATGTTCACGTGATCCGGTCACATTTCGAATAACGTGCATTATTCTATTTTAAGTTCTATTTAATGTTTGTTTTAAAGAATGTTATTATCCGCTAAGTTCAACCACGAATAAAGGTGTGATTCGTTTAAATCGAAGTTGTTTGGATATTATTTCGACATATTCTTAAGTTGGATGGCAAAAGCAGGCCAAATTACCAGAAGAAGCAAATTAAAAACAATATTTCATAAGACTCATATCAAACTGAACAGTTTCCGAAAGTAAATGCTTTTTAAATTATTAGGCTGAATTCCGGGATTTTTAGGATTTTCGAACAGAGCAAATGAACATCAATAAACCTGTAGTTTTGATTAGTCCAACTTGTTGGAAATATGATGCTTTACATTTCCGTGATTCTTAAACCGAAGCCGCCCACGAAAATAAGCATCACCCACGCATTATCAAAAATTTTTGGAAAATCTCAAAATCGAATTCCCAGGGAATTGGACCAAAAATTCGATATCTTCAGAATCAGCACGATTCACTGTGTCATTTCCCATTTTTTGAAATCAAAAAATCGCCCACCCAAATATGTTATTTCGATTCCTAATCCCGGAATTCAAACTATAAATTATTCATTAAATTGTAAGTAATATTCGATTTCTTGTCCTTTCAAATATATTTGAATTTCATGTGAATAATCTTAACTAAATATGAGCTGGAAATGATAAACTAAATCAAAAGGGGCTTACTTTGAGAAAAAACCTCACTCCAGCTCCGATCGTTGTTAACTAAAATATTTTGTAAGCTTGAGGCTTATTCAAAACTATTTATACCTCAGATTATCATTTAGTGGCTTTTCTGCGAGGCTTATTCAAAACTATTTATACCTCAGATTATCATTTAGTGGCTTTTCTGCCCCGAGAAATAGTCCAATTCAAACCAAGATACCGAAACTTTTCTACCTTTTCTTTTCGTTTTTTCACCACGGCTGCAAAATCTGTTTCAATCAAACAACCTTAGTAATCAGAACGGTTTTGTTAGAGCTCATTAAAACAAGTTTAGTCTGGGCAACTTCCGGCCACTTCAAAGTACAGTTGCAACTGAGCAACGAATATAATGCGCTAATGAATGGATGCTTGAGTCTGGACTTTACATGTGGAACATAACGTGGTGGAACATGGTGTTCGTCGTGAGGTCCTATCGAAAAAATATTGTCATTTCCGTCAATCTTATTCCCCAGGATTCCCCAAGAAAT